>CAUZLF010000536.1:727747-890609 GCA_963580285.1 Lucinisca nassula | reverse complement strand
TTGGTTTTAATACTGGTACACCACATTCTATTTATAGCACAACTGCTGGGATGAAAAATTCTTTGCAAGCAAACAGTTACATTGAAAAATAGATAGTGTTTTTTTAAAAAAATCTATGTGATTTTTTTTATTAGTAAATTCATCTTTAAAAATAGATCCAGATAGGAAGTACTAAGGATATTCTGGGGCTGATCTTTCTTATTTCGCCATTAAACCTTATCTTGCTTTTCACGACAACCCCTATCTTTGCAAACAGTGTAGATCCAGATCAGATGGCTTCTGAAGAAGCCATCTGATCTGGATCTACACTGTTTGGCATTCAGTTTATGAATTTGTAGCAATAAATTACATCAAGTAATTTGATTGGTTGATAGACAGAAATGGGTGTGGCTTAAATGAATATTCAGCAAGATAAGGGTTAAAACTTACTTTGCTGATACTTGTTAGAATCACCTCAATGATTCTAACAAGAACCCACATAATACTTTTCTAACCAGAAATAAATCACCCATTGTATGTGGGAAACCCCTAAAGGGGTACTTGGCAAACAGTACTGGCCCAGATCAGACCATCACTATTTGCTAACAGGCCTTCACTATTTGCTAACAGAATTTTCCATCAAAATAGAATAAAAACCTGAAGTCATTTTATTTGACTTGTTTAATTTCCGACCCTGTCACAAAGTCACACAAAAGTTCCTATACCTCAACATTGGCGTAAAGTGGGTGTTTATTGGAGGCTGTTGCTTTTTTCCTTCTGAGAATTGCAAAAAAAAAAAGTTGGCATTTTTCAACATCAAAATCAGGGGGGGGGGGGGGGGGGGGGGGGGGGGGGGGAGGGGGTTATGTGGTTGTATTGGAGTTTTAAAGCCCAGTCCACACTATTTTAGGTCATTTTTTAGCCGGTCAGTTAACCTATCCACACTTTTCCTGGGCAGGCTTATATGTAAGTGTAGTAGTGATAGGTATAAGAGACACTTGTACTGCCTTGCGGTACAAGCCGGCTTTTATAGCGACGCGGTAGAGTGTTGGCCTGTCACTCCGGCGACCCAGGTTCGATCCCCATCCGGGTAAAGGTGATTAGTATTTTTTCACCTGTTACATTTGGCGCCCAACGTAAATGACCCACAGAGACTCGGACCACATCCGTGTACCTGCGAATTTAGTTGGAAAGATTGAGAGATTCGAGGACGAATCTTAAATAGGAGGGGGAATATGTAGTAGTGATAGGTATAAGAGACACTTGTACTGCCTTGCGGTACAAGCCGGCTTTTATAGCGACGCGGTAGAGTGTTGGCCTGTCACTCAGGCGACCCAGGTTCGATCCCCGGCCGGGTAAAGGTGATTAGTATTTTTTCACCTGTTACATAAGTGGTTAACCAGTACAGTGTACATTCTTTCCCCAGAAACTGACAACTTCCCTTCTTGAAACAGCGGAAGGGAGAGAATGACCACAGAAAAGATTTCATGATCAATTTCCAAAAGGATGTTGTTGACCCCAGCAGGAATCTACAGTGTTTCCAAAAATAGAGGTTCTCGTGAACAGCATGATAAGAGTTAATGCAACAGTAGAAACAGAAGAAATAACAACATTTCCCCTCTACCCTTACCTGCTGCAAGGACAGTAGGCCTTGCCCAACTGTAAACAAATATCAGTGGGACGTCCTGGTGGCGCAATTTACCACATTCCCAACCACCCCACCCCAGGTTTCTGAAGCAGACTCTTCCACAGTCTTATAAACCAGAGGACCATTGGTCCTGAGCCGCTCACCTGAGTGCTGAGAGCTTATGGAGCCATTTCATTTCTGAGAAGACGATTTTATAGGGTTTTTACCAAGTATTAATCTCGGTCTTGTGACTTGATAATGGGCCCATTGGTTCGAAGAAAAAAAACCCAAGGGTATACATGTATATCGACATGGCAGCCATTTTAGTAATGTGACCAAATTCATATTAATAAATTTTCATTTGTTTGTTCCTATAAGTTTTCAAGTGAAATTTGGCTACAAATGGAGAAGTGGTTTCTATGAAAAATAAATTTTAATTTCATCTGAATGACCTTGGGACAACGTCAGAGAATAATATTGACCTTAGTTCTATCCACTCATTTAGCTTATTGTATATACCAAATTTCAGATCACAGGTTGCAATAGTTTCCAAAAAATACACATTTTTTTTACTTTCTCCAATACAAATGTATAGGCAACCAAATTTAACCTTTGCGTAAAACAGGTTATAGCCATCCAGGGGTCATCATTTGAAGAAACTATAGTGGGCCCAAATCCCAAATGCTACATACCAAGTTTAATGAAAATCGGCCCACTGGTTCTGGAGTAAACGATTTCTGAAGTGTTTTTACCTTATATGGGCATGAAGGTCATTTTGGTCATTTCAGCAAACGCATGTATTTAAATCTTCATTTACCTGTTTCTACGAGCTTAGTATAAAATTTGGTCACAAACGGCACCGAGGTTCTGGTTAAAAATAAATTTTAATCTTCATATCTGAAAGGCCTTAGGCCAAGGTCAAGGAATGACATTGACCTTGAATACGCATGTTGTTTCATCCACTCATTTAGCTAACTGCATTTATCAATTTTCAGATCAGAGACTGCAATAGTTTCCGAAAAAAACATGGTTTTGACCTTTTTCCCATCCCAAAATCTATGTGACCAAATTTGACCTTGGCGTAAAATAGGTATCAGAAAGTCAGCATTTGAATAATATGTGAGCCCAAGCCCCCAATGCTGCATATGAAATTTTTGTCACAAATGGCTCAGTGGTTTCTGAGAAAAATATGTTTTAATTCTCATATCTGGATGACCTTGAATCAAGATCAAAGAATGACTTTGACCTTGAATACTCATGTCATTTCATCCATTAATTTAGCTTACTGTATCTACCGATTTTCAGATCACCAGGTGCAATATTTTAAAAAAAGACACAGTTTTGACTTTTTCCCCCATCCAAAAGTCTATGCGAAAAACTTTGACCTTGGCCTAAAATAGGTCAGGGTCATTCAGGAGTGATCATCATGGGCTCAAGTTCCCAATGCCACATACCAAGTTATATGATTATCGGCCCACTGGTTCCAGAGAAGAAGATTTCTGAAGGGTTTTTACCTTATATGGACATGACGGCCATATTGGTCATGTGACCAAATTCATATTGATAAATTGTCAGTTCCTTGTTCTTGAAAACTTTCATATGAAATTTCATTACAAATGGCTATGTGGTTTCTGAGAAAAATAAGTTTTAATTCTCAATAACTGAATGACCTTGAACAAAGGTCAAAGAATGACCTTGACTACTCATGTAGATTCATCCACCCATTTAGCTTACTGCATCTACTAATTTTCAGATCAAAGGCTGCAATAGTTTCCAAAAAATACACGATTTGGACTTCTTCCCATACAAAAGTCTATGCAACCAAATTTGACCTTGGCCTGAAAATGGTCAAGGTCATCCAAGGGTCATAATTTGAGAAAAAATTTGATGGACCCAAGTCCCTTATGCTACATACAAAGTTGCATGATAATCGACCCACTGGTTCCGGAGAAGAAGATTACTGAAGGGCTTTACCTTATATGGGCATTACGGCCATATTGGTCATGTGACCAAATTCATATTGATTAATTGTCATTTCCTTGTTCTTAAAAACTTTCATATGAAATTTTGTTACAAATGGCTTTGTGGTTTCTGAGAAAATAAGTTTTAATTCTGATATCTGAATGACCTTGAACAACGGTCAAATAATGACCTTGACCTTGAATACTCATGTAGATTCATTCACCCATTTAGCTTACTGCATCTACTTATTTTCAGATCACAGGCTGCAATAGTTTCCAAAAAATACAAGGTTTTGACTTTTTCCCATACAAAAGTCTAAGCCACCAAATTTGACCTAGGACTTAAATTGGTCAAGGTCATCCAAGGGTAATCATTTGAACAAAATATGATGGGCCTGAGTTCCTAATGCTATATACCAAGTTTCAGGCCAATCGGCCCAATGGTTCCGGAGAAAAAGATTTTTGAAGGGTTTTTACTTTATATAGGCATGGCGGCCATATTGGTCATGTGACCAAATTCATATTGATTAATCGTCATTCCATGTTCTTAAAAACTTTCATATGAAATTTCGTTACAAATGGCTTTGTTGTTTCTGAGAAAAATAAGTTTTAATTCTCATATCTCAATGACCTTGAACAAAGGTCAAATAATGACCTTGACCTTGAATACTCATGTAATTTCATCCACCCATTTAGCTTACTGCATCTATTAATTTTCAGATCACAAGCTGCAATAGTTTCCAAAAATACACGGTTTTAACTTTTTCACATACAAAAGTTTATGCGACCAAATTTGACCTTGGACTAAAATTGGTCAAGGTCATCCAAGGGTCATCATTTGAACAAAATATGATGGACCCGAGTCCCTAATGCTACATACCAAGTTTCAGACCAATCGGCCCGATGGTTCCGGAGAAGAAGATTTCTGAAGGGTTTTTACCTTATATACGCATGGTGGCCATATTGGTCATGTGACCAAATTCATATTGATTAATTGTCATTACCTTTTTCTAAAAAACTTTCATATGAAATTTCGTTACAAATGGCTTTGTGGTTTCTGATAAAAATAAGTTTTAATTCTCATATCTGAATGACCTTGAACAAAGGTCAAAGAATGACCTTGACCTTGAATACTCATGTGGTTTCATCCACCCATTTAGCTTACTGCATCTACTAATTTTCAGATCACAGGCTGCAATAGTTTCCAAAAAAAACACGGATTGACTTTTTCCCATACAAAAGTCTATGCGACCAAATTTGACCTTGGCCTAAAATTGGTCAAGGTCATCCAAGGGTCATCATTTGAAGAAAATATGATGGGCCCGAGTCCCCAATGCTACATACCAAGTTTCAGGCCAATCGGCCCACTGGTTCCGGAGAAGAAGATTTTTGAAGGGTTTTTACCATATATGGGCATGGCGGCCATCTTGGTCATGTAACCTGGACCCCGCGAAGAAACTTTCGTTCCCCCATCCCACTGAGACCCCACATGAAATTTGGCTTCAACCGGCCCAGCGGTTCCAGAGGAGAAGATGTTTGAAAATGTTGACATACATACATACATACAGACAGCATGACCACCCTATAAGCTCACCAATGAGCCTTCGGCTCAGGTGAGCTAATAATGTGTGTTGGGGAGGCGGCATGCTGGGGTAGTCAAATTCATTAATAGGACACCAAACAATTTTGGTCCCGATTAAAATGGTTCATTCTGCTTGTACTGTTTGCATAGGTATCTGTAACTATCAACATGGTTGATAGAATTTTCTACCAGTCAACATGGTCGAAAGACTCTTCAGAAAAAAAAAAAAAAAAAAAAAAAAAGAATGAGGGAATAACTCTGAATTTAAAGGTGTGATAACTAACTAAAAGTGGACCCACTTCAATCTGACCTTATGTCTTGTTACAGCAGAACCATCCAAAAGGTCCTATACAACACATCATAAAATTTCTTAATTCAATTCTCCAATCACTCTCTAATTCATTATGTTTTACCCATTGTATGCGGGAAACCCCTAAACGGGTACTGTGGCAAACAGTGCAGACCCAGATTAGACGCCTCTGAACGCAGCGTCTGATCAGGGCCTGCACTACTTGCTATCAGAATTTTCCATCAAAAATAGAATAAAAACGAAAATATATGCCTGACATCCCTTATATGACAAATGGACTTGTCCAACATATAGCAATGGAAGAATCCACTAGCATACAATGGGTTAAAGAAAAAATACACAAATAATAATAATAATAATAATAATAATAAAGTCTTTATTTCAAGAGGGTAACACAATTAGAACAATAACTAATCTCCCTTGCGGCCCTCAAATTATTTACAAATTTTACAACGAAAAAAGTTCCATACTTACTGCAAGTACTCAGACACACAGGCGAGAGCAAACAGTGTAAACCCAGACAAGATTCCAAAGAGTTCAGCATCTCTTCAGGGTCCACACTGTTCGCCAGTCGTCTAACAAATGACACATGGCATCAAAAATTCATTTTATACAGAATGCTTCCAAAAGAATTACCCCCATTTTAGAACATTTTTACCATACCACAGCTGGTTGCCCCCACCAATCGGGGCTTGAAGAAATATATGGGCTGCAGGATGCTTCCACGTAGAGCTGAATCCGACCCGCACACGAGTACTGGTAAACCTCTCAGAGGATCAAAGCCTGCCCAGGTAAAGTGGTGCGCGTCGGTCCGTCCATGCTTATAAACCCTATTGGTTTCACTGGGCGACATGGCTTGTGATGTCATTTCATTTCAACGTCGGGTAAAAGTCCCACAAAATTGGAAGCAATGTCTCCAAAATGACCTTTACAGTGTTGATGGGGACTTAAACCTCAAATCAAACAAATAAACAATACCATACCACAGCTGGTGTTAAGGGAATGGGGCGACTGTAAAAAGTAGCCTTGCTTTTCATCACAGTGTGGGTTATACCTACATTCTAGTCCTTTGAGACCATTGGTAATACTGCGGGGTTTTAGAAATATTTGAGGATCACTGATGAGGCCTAATGGCATACATGTGAAATCTCCCAATTTTGTCGGGATATCCCGATTTTGAACCCCATCTTTCTGTCTCCCACCCCGATGGCCCTTATCTCCCGACAAGACAATAGTCCTACAGTTGTTTTTTTGTGGATCAACCTTTTAAGTATTTACCGCATTAAAATAGCTATGCAGTTAGCCATTAGTCATTTTCTTCCTTTATTTTTTTCCTTTCTATATATACTGCAACACCCCCTCATTAAGGTTACTTGCACTCCACTTTTCTCTTGAAATGGTTTTGTTTGATTTGATGTTTAACATCCCTGTCAATACTATATAGGTCATTTTGGAGACCTTGCTTCCAATTTTGTTGGACTTTTACCCGACATTGAAATGAAATGACATCTCAAGCCCTGTCATCCATTGAAACAAATATAGTTTATAAGCATGGTCAGTCCGACTCACACCACTTTGCCTGAGCAGGCTTAGATCCTCTAAGCGGTTTACCAGTACTTGTGTGCGGTCGGATTCAGCTCTGCGTGGAAGCATCATGCAGCCCCGATGGGCAGGGGCCGTCTCTCGAAATGGGTTTTACAGGAGATCATTGCCACTAGTACTGGCCTCGTCTGTCACTTCTCCCCAGACTAAGCAAATTTCTCTCCCATTTTCTAAAGAGTACCCACAATCCTCAATGAGGCGGTTCTAACAAGTACCCACAATCTATATTTTAGAGCAGAAATAAGAAAAAATAAGGTTTATCCCCGTAAACCCCAGTTTTCTCTATATAAAGTGGGGTTTAGGGAGGTCTTTATTACACGGACTTGTTCACGTGATGTACACTATAGTTTTCACCTCTGTGTTGTAGTCTTTATTTCTAGAGGATTACCAGTTTTTTTAGAATACATGTACCGTAAAATCTCTATTAGAAGCCCATGCTCTAATTTATTAAACGCCCACCCCCCAGATTTGGGCGTTAAAAATTTGCAATTTTTTTGGCAATTTTCAGACAAATACCAGCCTCCAATAAATGCCCACTTTACTCGGATGTTGATTCATAAAAAACTTTTTGTGACATTGTGACTGGGTGGGAAATTAAACAAGTCAAACAAAATGACTTCAGGTTTTACGTATTTTGACATGTTAGGCAAGAAATGAGAAAAGCGTTAATGATATTCCCTTTAGTGAAGAAAGGGGAGGTAACTACTATTCTATTCTAAGACAAGGCTATTGTATCACCAGTCATTTTCGGAGAAACAAGATCGCAGCCATAAGAAAGAAAGTGAGTGTTTTGGACCATCGTATGGGAATTGCAGGTTTCTATAGCCTCTAATAAATGCCCGCCCCCGTATTCAGGAAAGGTAATGATTCTAATAAACGCCCGGGCGTCTTTTAGAGATTTTACGGTATTATAAAGAGGTTGTGGTGTATCAACCCATAATATTCCAATCACGACAATGTCGTCTGCTTTGCCCTCTGCTTATAACTGTAAAAGTCATTTTTGCAAACAGTGTGGACCAAATCAGACTGCTCCTCCAGGAGCAGTCTGATTAGGGTTCACACTGTTTGCCTGTAAACAAAAATATTTTTAAAACTGGAAAAAATTCAGCAGACGACATAAGCAGACGACAATTTTAGATGTAGTTTTTCTGGGCATCTTTATGGTTAATTAACAATGTTGTTATCTTTGAAAAACTTGGCCATTAGTTATCAAGTTACATGTATATTTACCTTAGTGCCATGTAGCCGCAAGGCATGTGTGGCAAGGGCGTGTAACTTGTCCTTGTATAGGGTAGCTGCTCTGCTGTGGTACTTCTGCTGGGCGTCTTTTGTGGTACAACCATGTTGGCGGAAAAATCCTATCTATAAAACACAGACAGAATATCCATTTCTGTAAAATTCCTAAAAATTCAGACACCTTGAGGACTTGCTGTAAGTCACCTAAAATTTTAACAAATTTGTTTCATAATCCAGCAAGGAGTCCAAAAGGTGTAGATGGAATGACAAACAGTGTAGACCCTGATCAGACTGCTCCAGGATCTGGGTCTGCTGTGTTTGCTTAGGCCTGCCTGCTTGTCCCAATACTTAGAATCATTATGGTACTTTAAACCATGATACTTTATCCCCCATAAACCCAAATTAGAAATGTTTTCAGAGGAAAACAAAGCCCCCCCCCCACCTCCCCCCAAAAAAAATTATCTTAAACACCCTTTTGACTTAAATAACTAGGTTAGTCACCAAAATGTAAGCTGCAAACAAGCCATTTTTGGCCAAAACAGACAGTTTTCTCGGGAGCCTGTAACCTTAAAAAAACAAATAGTCACGAAAAAGCTCATATCACCAGATATAATTATATATTGTACCGATTTTGACCAACATTCATAAATTCTTAAATGGTATAGGTAATAGTGAGCCATTCTTTGGCCCCAAAAGAACATGTTTCAGGACACCTTGACCACAGAGTGCAGACAAGCCATTTTTGTCCCAAAAATGACTGTCTTTGGGTTGCTGTGACCTTGATAATGAGGTCAAGGTCACCAAAATATAATCAAATTTGGGGTATGTTGTAATGATATATTGTACCAAGTTTGACTAAAATTAATCAATTCCTAAATGAGATAGGGTGCAGACAAGCCATTTTTGACATTTTTGAGCGCCGACTCTTGATCATTAGGTCTCTCACCGCTGTGGTTCTAGCCTCTCTCACTGCTGTGGTTCTAGCCTCGCTTGGGTCATATGTGAGACGCCAAGTTCTGCAACGGAAGGTCAGGTGGTTTTTCTCCAGGTACTCCGGTTTTCGCCCACCTCTGATTAACGATCGGCTCGATATGAGCGGAATAATCTTGAAAGGCCTGTAAAACCAAATAAAAAAAAAGCCATTTTTGACCCCAAAATGATTGTTTTGGGGTCGCTGTGACCTTGAAAATGAGGTCAAGGTCACCAAAATCTAATCAAATCTGCGGTATTTGTAATGATAATCAATTTGTTAATGAGATAGAGTGCAGACAAGCCAAGAGTGCAGACAAGCCATATTTGGCCCAAAACTGACTG
Source organism: Lucinisca nassula (assembly GCA_963580285.1). Lineage (NCBI taxonomy): Eukaryota > Metazoa > Mollusca > Bivalvia > Lucinida > Lucinidae > Lucinisca > Lucinisca nassula. The sequence continues at coordinate 880,998 of CAUZLF010000536.1, read as the reverse complement.
TTTGGGTCGCTGTGACCTTGGAAATGAGATCAAGGCCATAAAATCTAATCAAATCTGCGGTATGTTGTAATGATATATTGTACCAAGTTTGACTAAAATAAATCAATTTGTTAATGAGATAGAAAGCAGACAAGCCATTTTTGGTCCAAAAATGGCTGTTTTTTTGGTCGCTGTGACCTTGAAAATGAGGTCAAGGTCACCAAACTCTAATCAATTCTGCAGTATGTTGTAATGATATATTGTACCTAGTTTGACTAAAATTAATCAATTTGTAAATGAGACAGACTGCAGACTAGCCATTTTTGGCCCCAAAATGACTGTTTTTGGGTCGCAGTGACCTTGAAATGAGGACAATGTCACCAAAATCTAATCAAATCTGGGGTATGTTGTAATGATATATTGTACCAAGTTTCACTATAATTAATCAATTCATTAATGAGATAAGGTGCATACAAGCCATTTTTGGTCCCAAAATGGCTGTTTTTGGGTTGCTGTGACCTTAAAAATGAGGTCATGGTCATCTTGACATAGTGACTCATTTTCCCTTATCCTAGTGATGTGTCTATGCAAGTTTGGTCAAAATCCATCCATAGGCTCCGGAGATATAGTGCTTCAAACAGCCGACGCTGACGCTGACACAACAGGATCAGCACCAAAAAAAAATGTCCCCCCTCCCCTCTGGTGGGGGCACATAATTTTCATAGAGAAATTTGGAGTTTACAGGGATATACATTATTGTTCTTATTTCCGCTCCAAAACATAGATTTTGGGTACTTGTTAGAACTGGCTCAATGAGGCAGTTCTAACTAGAGCTATCACTAAAGGTGATGAATACCCCCACAAAACTGCCTTGATAGTACAACAGCGGCATTTTGCAATTTTTTCACTTGAAAGGGGCCATAACTATGTCGAAAATTGACGAATTGTAGTGGAAATCGAACTTGACCTGTATTTTATGATGTTACATCAGTGTACTAAAAATTATAAAAATCGGTGAAGTGCTTTTTGAGTTATTGTCTGGAAACCAAGTCAACAGACCGACCGACCGACCGACCGACCGACCGACCAACTGACAGACAGACCGACAAGTTCACTCCTATATACCCCCCAAATTTCATTTGTTGGGGTATAACAAGCACGGACAACCTATGTTTGGAGTTTCTGTTTGTAATGAAGTTCAATGGCCCAGTCAACACTGTTTAGTTAATTTTTGAGCTGGTAAGTTTACCTATCCACACTCTTCCTGGGCAGGCTTATACATAAGTGGTTAACCAGTACAGTACACATTCTGTTTTGCCAGAAACTGACAAGTGCCCTTCTTGAATCAGCGGAAGGGAGAGAAGGACCGTAGAAGGCTACGGCAGTTATTCCTAAATTTACTTTAGAGTAGAAGAGATAAACCAGAGGACCATTGGTCCTGAGCCGCTCACCTGAGTGTTGAGAGCTTATGGAGCCATTTTATTTCTGAGAAGACGATTTTATAGGGTTTTTACCAAGTATTAATCTCGGTCTTGTGACTTGATAATGGGCCCATTGGTTCGAAGAAAAAAACCCGAAGGGTATACATGTATATCGACATGGCAGTCATTTTAGTAATGTGACCAAATTCATATTAATAAATTTTCATTTGTTTGTTCCTATAAGTTTTCAAGTGAAATTTGGCTACAAATGGAGTAGTGGTGTCTATGAAAAATAAATTTTAATTTCATCTGAATGACCTTGGGACAACGTCAGAGAATAATATTGACCTTAGTTCTATCCACTCATTTAGCTTATTGCATCTACCAATTTTCAGATCACAGGTTGCAATAGTTTCCAAAAAATACACATTTTTTTTACTTTCTCCAATACAAATGTATAGGCAACCAAATTTGACCTTTGCGTAAAAAACAGGTTATGGCCATCCAGGGGTCATCATTTGAAGAAACTATAGTGGGCCCAAATCCCAAATTCCAAATGCTACATACCAAGTTTAATGAAAATCGGCCCACTGGTTCTGGAGTAAACGATTTCTGAAGTGTTTTACCTTATATGGGCATGAAGGTCATTTTGGTCATTTGAGCAAACGCATGTATTTAAATCTTCATTTACTTGTTTCTACGAGCTTAGTATAAAATTTGGTCACAAACGGCACAGAGGTTCTGGTTAAAAATAAATTTTAATCTTCATATCTGAAAGGCCTTAGGCCAAGGTCAAGGAATGACCTTGACCTTGAATACGCATGTTGTTTCATCCACTCATTTAGCTAACTGCATTTATCAATTTTCAGATCAGAGACTGCAATAGTTTCCAAAAAAAAACATGGTTTTGATCTTTTTCCCATCCCAAAATCTATGTGACCAAATTTGACCTTGGCGTAAAATAGGTATCAGAAAGTCAGCATTTGAATAATATGTGATGAGCCCGAGCCCCCAAAGCTGCATATGAAATTTTTGTTACAAATGGCTCAGTGGTTTCTGAAAAAATATTTTTAATTCTCATATCTGGATGACCTTGAATCAAGATCAAAGAATGACTTTGACCTTGAATACTCATGTCATTTCATCCATTAATTTAGCTTACTGTATCTACTGATTTTCAGATCACCAGGTGCAATATTTTCAAAAAAGACACAGTTTTGACTTTTTCCCCATCCAAAAGTCTATGCGAAAAACTTTGACCTTGGCCTAAAATAGGTCAGGGTCATTCAGGAGTCATCATCATGGGCTCAAGTTCCCAATGCCACATACCAAGTTATATGATTATCGGCCCACTGGTTCCAGAGAAGAAGATTTCTGAAGGGTTTTTACCTTATATGGACATGACGGCCATATTGGTCATGTGACCAAATTCATATTGATAAATTGTCAGTTCCTTGTTCTTGAAAACTTTCATATGAAATTTCATTACAAATGGCTATGTGGTTTCTGAGAAAAATAAGTTTTAATTCTCAATAACTGAATGACCTTGAACATGGTCAAAGAATGACCTTGACTACTCATGTAGATTCATCCACCCGTTTAGCTTACTGCATCTACTAATTTTCAGATCAAAGGCTGCAATAGTTTCCAAAAAAATACACGATTTGGACTTCTTCCCATACAAAAGTCTATGCAACCAAATTTGACCTTGGCCTAAAATTGGTCAAGGTCATCCAAGGGTCATAATTTGAGAAAAAAATTGATGGACCCAAGTCCCTAATGCTACATACAAAGTTGCATGATAATCGACCCACTGGTTCCGGAGAAGAAGATTACTGAAGGGCTTTACCTTATATGGGCATTACGGCCATATTGGTCATGTGACCAAATTCATATTGATTAATTGTCATTTCCTTGTTCTTAAAAACTTTCATATGAAATTTTGTTACAAATGGCTTTGTGGTTTCTGAGAAAATAAGTTTTAATTCTGATATCTGAATGACCTTGAACAACGGTCAAATAATGACCTTGACCTTGAATACTCATGTAGATTCATTCACCCATTTAGCTTACTGCATCTACTAATTTTCAGATCACAGGCTGCAATAGTTTCCAAAAAATACAAGGTTTTGACTTTTTCCCATACAAAAGTCTAAGCCACCAAATTTGACCTAGGACTTAAATTGGTCAAGGTCATCCAAGGGTCATCATTTGAACAAAATATGATGGGCCTGAGTTCCTAATGCTACATACCAAGTTTCAGGCCAACCGGCCCAATGGTTCCGGAGAAGATTTTTGAAGGGTTTTTACTTTATATAGGCATGGCGGCCATATTGGTCATGTGACCAAATTCATATTGATTAATTGTCATTCCATGTTCTTAAAAACTTTCATATGAAATTTCGTTACAAATGGCTTTGTTGTTTCTGAGAAAAATAAATTTTAATTCTCATATCTCAATGACCTTGAACAAAGGTCAAATAATGACCTTGACCTTGAATACCCATGTAATTGCATCCACCAATTTAGCTTACTGCATCTACTAATTTTCAGATCACAAGCTACAATAGTTTCCAACATACACGGTTTTAACTTTTTCCCATACAAAAGTTTATGCGACAAAATTTGACCTTGGACTAAAATTGGTCAAGGTCATCCAAGGGTCATCATTTGAACAAAATATGATGGACCCGAGTCCCTAATGCTACATACCAAGTTTCAGACCAATCGGCCTGATGGTTCCGGAGAAGAAGATTTCTGAAGGGTTTTTACCTTATATACGCATGGTGGCCATATTGGTCACATGACCAAATTCATATTGATTAATTGTCATTACCTTTTTCTAAAAAACTTTCATATGAAATTTCGTTACAAATGGCTTTGTGGTTTCTGATAAAAATAAGTTTTAATTCTCATATCTGAATGACCTTGAACAAAGGTCAAAGAATGACCTTGACCTTGAATACTCATGTGGTTTCATGCACCCATTTAGCTTACTGCATCTACTAACTTTCAGATCACAGGCTGCAATAGTTTCCAAAAAAAACACGGATTGACTTTTTCCCATACAAAAGTCCATGCGACCAAATTTGACCTTGGCCTAAAATTGGTCAAGGTCATCCAAGGGTCATCATTTGAACAAAATATGATGGGCCCTAGTCCCCAATGCTACATACCAAGTTTCAGGCCAATCGGCCCACTGGTTCCGGAGAAGAAGATTTTTGAAGGGTTTTTACCATATATGGGCATGGTGGCCATCTTGGTCATGTGACCTGGACCCGCGAAGGAACTTTCGTTCCCCCATCCCACTGAGGCCCCACATGAAATTTGGCTTCAATCGGCCCAGCGGTTCCAGAGGAGAAGATGTTTGAAAATGTTGACATACATACAGACAGCATGACCACCCTATAAGCTCACCAATGAGCCTTCGGCTCAGGTGAGCTAACTAGAAAGGTTACCATCCTTTGTTACATACGTAACAACGGACATTTCAATAAAAGTTTTGTCAAAACTTTATTTTCCAGTTCTCCACATTCTATGTCTATGGAAATGTTAAATTCCCATAGCGTCCAAACTAAAAAGAACCGATTTTGATTAAAATCAAAAAGTTTGTATAGGCTAATCTGGTGGATAATTCTGTATGAAAGTTCCAAAATCTTTTCTTACCTGGTAGAACTACATGTAAATCAGCACTAAACAGAATAATTTTGGAGAATAAAATCTCATTTGTCAATGAAAACATGTTGTGGTTAGTTGTTAGAATTACCTTGATTAGGTGCTTCTTAGAACACCCAAATTGAGACAATTGTGGCAAGTACCCACATGTTTCATATAAAAAGAATTATCTGGCAATATGCACAGCATAGGACTAAAAAGGAAAATTTAAAGATAAATTCTCCGTAAAAACATGTTGTGGGTACTTCACGTACTTGTTAGAACCATCTAAATCAGGCTGTGAATACTATATTTAATTCCCCCAATGGAGGCAGGACCTTGGTTTAAAGACTCCCCTGAAAGTCTGGAGAAGCCAGGAATCAAACCCACGACTCTAGTTTATTAGATGAGTAGCTTAACCACAAGATAACAAAGGCTTCTCTGACATGGTTTTATTATGGACACTAGCAATACAGTAAAATGTTTAATGACATACGTTGATCCACTCTAAAAATTCGGTCACCTTTAGGTCTTGCTGTAACTCTCCTAAATTATTAACAAATTTGTTTCACGATTCTGCAAAAAGTCCTAAAGGTGCAAACAGAATACCAGTGTAGACCCTGATCAGACTGCTCCTTCAGGAGCAGTCTAATCTGGGTCTGCACTGCTTACTGAGGCCTGTCTCTCCCAATACTTAGGATCATTACGGTAGGAAGGTTTTGTTTGTTTGATTTGAGGTTTAACGTTCCCGTAAACACTGTAAAAGTCATTTTGGAGACATTGCTTCCAATTTTGTGGAACTTTTACCCGACATTGTGATGAAATGACATCTCAAGCCCTGTTGCCCAATGAAACCAATAGGGTTTATTAGCATGGACAGTCCCCCTCACACCGCGGTTCCTGGACAGGCTTAGATCCTCTAAGCTGTTTACCAGTACTAGTGTGCGGGCCGGATTCAGCTCTGCGTTGAAGCATCATACAGCCCATATATTTCTTCAAGCCCCTCTGGGTGGGGGCCGTCGGTAGGAAGGTATGACAAGGGTAAAACAGGGATAATTTTTCGTATGTCTCCATAAACACTTCTTGTGGGTACATTGTACTCGTTAGAACTGCCTCAATGACACAATGAGGTGATTCTAACAAGTACCCACAACATGTTTCTAACAAAATATAAGGAAAATTACCACTGAATTATTCTTCTGGAGTTGCCGTAACTGAAGCAATTCACCATTTTTACATTATTTGCTGGCTCCCAGCTTACACTTTATCAATATTGGAAAAACAGGTAACCCTACCACCCTGACCTTGAAAGGTCAGGGGGTCTGGTTACCTTTTTTCCCAACACTGATCATCTTCAGACTAGGAACCAGTAAATAATGCAAATAGGGTCAATGGGTATAATTACTGCATTTGCATTGCCTCCAACCTGCTTACACTTTATCAATATTGGAAAAACAGGTAACCAGACCCCCCTTGACCTTGAAAGGTCAGGGGGTCTGGTTACCTGTTTTCCCAACACTGATCATCTTCAGACCAGGAACCAGCAAATAATGCAAACAAGGTCAGTGGGTTTACTTACTGCATTTGCATTGCCTCCAACCTGCATTGCTCGGAGTTGAAGCCATGACCAGTTTGTGTCTAGCTGTGTTGATCGTATGAACGTGACATGAACACCGAGGGATCTGTGAACCGCCGAGCAGTCAATACAGAGGAACACACCGTATGTTATACTGGCCCACGTTGGATTACTACAGCCACAGTCAAAACATTGCTGAAAATTCAGAAGCAATTTAATACACATGTAAAAATCCTGAATGCTAGGAGTTCCTGTAAGTGAAAACAACATTGTTTATTTGTTTGTATTAGAGTTTAATGGCCAAGTCAACACTATTTTAGGTCATTTTTGAGACGGTCAATTTATTTATCCACACTTTTCCTGGGCAGGCTTATTAAGCATTCTTTTGCCAGAAACTGACAAATGCCTTTCTTGAATCTGTGAAAGGGAGAGATTGACCGTAGAAAAGATTTCATGATCAATCTCCATGAAAGAATGTTGCCGACCCCAGCAGAAAACAACATATATGTACATGTACCCATGAAACATAATTTTACTTGGATGATTAAAACATTGGAAGTGGCTATTGACAGCCGGCTGTCGATAGCTAATTCGCTATTGACAGCTGGCTGTCGATAGCAAATTCGCTACTGACAACCAGCTAAGATATTGGATATATATACTTATGTATAAATGATTATAATCTGATAAAAAAAAAAACATGAATGCATAAATAAAAATAAAATAATTATAGAATATTAAAGTGAACTATTAAACTTTTTTCATACAAACGAAAATTTTTCATCAGAATAATAATAAAATATGAAAGTGAACTATTAAAGTGTTCATTACACTTAAGGCATAAATTGGTGGAACTGTACTAGATGTAACTCTATACTGTGGCTAAAATAAATAAATATTTTGATTTATAGATTATTAAGAATCTCAATAAATAAATAAAGGAGTCTAAATAATGTATATGCAATTATTTTTACATTAGTCTAGCAAAGTATTTTTGATGAGTACATTAAAGACTCCAATGTGGTTACATTATCCTACCCCGTTTTCAAATTGAACAGCTGTGGTCAGAAATCAGAGGTCTTGTACCATCATCCCAAGTGAGTATCACAGCTAAAACTTTCAGTCCATCACGAAAGCATGCCTCTATAATTCTGACCCCCTGAAACCCCACTTTTTATGCAGTAAAACTGGGGTTTACAGGGGTATACATTACATTATTCTTCCATATTTCTGATCAAAATATAGATTGTGAGTACTGGTTAGAACTTGGCCCCCGCCCATAGGGGCTTGAAGAAATATATGGGCTGCATGCCAAATATGATGCTTCCATGCAGAGCTGATTCTGGCCCACACACTAGTACTGGTAAACCGTTAAGAGGATCTAAGCCTGTCCAGGAACCGCTGTGCGAGTCGGACTGTCCATGCTAATAAACCCTATTGGTTTCATTGGGTGACAGGGCTTGAGATGTCATTTCATCTCAATGTTGGGTAAAAGTCCCACAAAATTAGAAGCAACGTTAAACCACAAAACAAACAAACGAAACTGGTTAGAACTGCCTCACCGAGGCTGTTCTAACAAGTTCCAACAATTACTGTTTTCAGCAGAAATAACTATCAGAAGTTTTATCAGAAAATTTTAATTTTTTTGGTAGTAAAATGTTCAATAAATTTGAAAACCCGTAGGTGTGTTTTCGTTATGACTTAGATAGTATAATAGCCTCAGTAGCGATCACCTACAATTTACTTTGAAAATGGCTGATCTTTTTGCAAACAGTGTACACCCTGACAGTGTACATGCACTGTTTGAATGTACCCTGTTTTGGGGTGTCCCAAACAAAATGTGTTAACTTCACATTACAAGTGTGCAACTGACAACCCTTTAAACCCAACTTGATAAACCTGTATACACCATATTTTTCATGCATATCTTTGGATGGATTGATAAACATTGGACCCAAAACGTTTTCCAATACACTTGTATACATGCATATGAATCTATGAAAACAATGTGACCTCCTTTCTTTTAATTCCAACATTATCGATAAAGGAATCTTTCTAGCAGTATTTTGGTCCTGAAAAGGACCGTTAAAGTTTCTCTTAAGAATTCTCTATGACCTGCTGAATACCAGTCTGATGCGAAAAAAGTATTTTCGGAGTCCACAATTTCTGCTGTTTGGCCTTGGTTGCGACAGGTGGACAAGGTCTTCATCATAATCATGGGGGCACTTAATGTCATGGAACTTTATGACATTTTCACCGTAGGTATGGAAGAGCAGCTTGTTGATTCTTTTCCTGTCTCTGTCGAATTAAGCCTTCGTAAGCCCGCCCAGGTGAGTCACTTTTGGAGAAGTCAGCTCTTGGGAGAATCTCTGAGATGTATACCCGCCGCACCTCTGCATCTTCAAATTCCTTACCCAGTTAAACATGGTTGGAAGAAGGTCAGAGTATGCCTTTGAAATACGGTCCTATATTAAGAATCATTGTATTCTTGGTATACGGTGCAATGACATTTTTGATGAAATATTTTCGGTTTATGGGCATAATGAAATGTCTTTTCCCACAGTTTTTCGTTGGTGTAAGAAATTCAGCTGTGGACTAGGCTCAACAGATGCACCACATGATCGTCGGCCGAAAAGAGCAACATCTGCCAAGATGGTTGCTAGAGTGAAAGAAATAATTGCTACCGATGCACGATACACCACTAGGCAAATAGCTAGTATGGTTGGCATCTCATTAGGAGCAGCTCATACAATTCTGAAACGGGATTTGAAAATGAGAAAGATCTGTGCTAGATGGATTCCACATCGGTTGACAGATGAGCAGAAAAAGACACACGTTCAGTGCGCCAAGAAGTTGCTTAAAAAGTTTCCAAATTACAATGCACGGCCTTTAGCTAATGTCGTCACAGGTGACAACACATGGGTTCACTTTTTTGAGCCAAAAGAAAGATTTAGAACAAAATATGGGCAACAAAGTATTGCAAAAGACCATGCATTGCAAAGCGGACTATGAGCGTTAAGAAGGTAATGTATGCCATATTCTTTTCAAATCAGGGCCCTGCTATTCAGGTTGCTGTGCCTAAAGGCAAATCTGTAAATGCGAAGTTTTACAAGAATAAAGTTCTTCGAAAATTTAAGAAATATTTCAAAGAACGAAGACCCGCAACTGGTTTGGCCAATGTCAGATTGCTACATGACAATGCGCCATCACACAAGGCGTTCATTGTGCAAGACTATCTGAAGCAGGAAAAGGTTGTTGAACTCCCTCACCCCCCGTATTCCCCTGACCTTGCCCCGTGCGACTTTTTTTTGTTCCCGCGGCTGAAAAAAATACCTTTCTGGTCGAAATTTTGAACAGCGCAAACACCTCGGTTCTGCAATATTCCAGTGCCTTCATAGTATACCTCGAAAAGTCTACCAAAATGCATTCAATGATTGGATCAGAAGACTGAAAGTTTGTATATCTGTTAAAGGGGAATACTTTGAGGGGACAAAATAAATTTTTCATTGAAATCTATCACGAAATCATTTTTATGTGCTTAGTTGCATTCATATTTTAACAGTCCTCGTAATTGCATGAAGCCATTGTATTAATTGCATGAAAAGTAGAAGTAAAACAAAGATCAGGAATCAATACAATTAACTTACTCCACCCATCAAAGACACCAAAGGGAAAGAAACACAAACATGAAGCGACCAGACCATAATGGAAACCTAAACAAAGGAAGGCCATAAGGACAGTTACTTTCCCACAAAATGGCCAAATGGCCATCCAAAATAAAAAGACACAAGTGATACACACAGTAAGTAACAAACAACAACATAAATAAACCGCAACAGAAGAACCGCCTTGGAATGGTCAGTGGAAGGAATTCCACTGGGGGCTTAAATCGATTACATGGCCATAATCCTCGCCCTTACCTCTGTCGCGGTATACACTAATTTTATTTAGTCTGCAAGAAGGCTTCTTTACTCACCTAGAACATACAAATCAAAAAACTACAGAGATGAAACAAGGTTGAGGACTCGACAGCATACAACAACAGAATTGCTGGAGCAAAAGAAAACTAACAGTTAGACTCCGAGGGGCCCGACCAAAGACGGAGCATCAGGCGCCAGCGATGGCAGCCAACATAAAGAATACTAAAATAAAATAAAATACCATTATGTTCTTTCGCTGGAACAGTCATATAATCTTAAGCCCGACCCACCGGTGTGCAATCAAAGAGGGAAGCAAAGTTGGTTTAAACAATAGTTTATTAAGTATATAAATTTACAATGCAAACATACACAAATGATACAAAAGGATCAGATAACAAGCTAATCGTGGCTTATGTGAAATCTTCTCCTAAAGGGAAGCAAAGTTGGCAACCGTGATTGGGTTAACCACCATGCATGCAATCTGTTTTATAACATTTATGTTGTACCCAATCTTTATATATCGACGAACGATTTTACGAAATTGGGTACTTAAGTCATTACAGGCATGTACTTTTCTAAATTTATATACTAAGTCACCATAGAATTGTTTTCCTTTCAACTTTAAATGTAAATGTATGACACGATAATGCTTTACATTCACTCTGCTCTAGTGTCTGTAAGGGAATAGGACGCAATGGCAAACTATCCCTGTGGAGTCTGTAAAAATCAGTATGAAACTGAAGTAATTCAATGTTAAGACTGTGAAATTTGGTACCACATTGACTGTTTGGGAATGACAAAAACTGCTTTGAAGTCTTGGTCCATCAAATCACTGAACTTCTGTAGAAACTGTGCGTTCAACGGAGACGAGTACGCACTGAAAAGGCACTGTCCAGGCATAATTAATAGATCTTTGTCTACATTATGAAAACACGCCTATACAAATAAACTGGAAAAATTACTTACATTAAACAACAATGCTAATTTTGTAATAATAATTTTATTTTACACTCTGCTCAAAACATATATTGCGGTGAACCAAATCGAGACATCTTTCTCATCTCTGCACAAAGCAAAGATTGGGTGTACTCGTTAGAACCGCCTCAAATATCTTATTAGCAGAACTAAGAAAAATAATGCAAACCCCATTTTAACTATATAAAAGTGGGGTTCGAAGGATTAAAATTAAAGAGGCATGTTTTCGTGGTGATTATTAGTAGACTTGCTCATGTACCCAGGGAAGTCAAGCCCCCGCCCATAGGGGCTTGAAGAAATATATGGGCTGCATGATGCTTCCACGCAGAGCTGAATCCGGCCCGCACACTAGTACTGGTAAACCGCTTAGAGGATCTAAGCCTGTCCAGGAACCGCGGTGCGAGGCAGACCGTCCATGCTAATAAACCCTATTGGTTTCATTGGGTGACAGGGCTTGAGATGTCATTTCATCTCAATGTCGGGTAAAAGTCCCACAAAATTGGAAGCAACGTCTCCAAAATGACCTTTACAGTGTTGACAGGGACGTTAAACCTCAAATCAAACAAAACCCAGGGAAGTCTCAGAACAGCCCGCATGTCTACATCATCTGTTCTATTCGTCGATCCTAATTTTAGAAAAATCATAATGCTCTCTCTCTGTTTGATTTTATTTATTTAAAATTAAGAAAAAACGTAAGGTGTAGAAACTAAATGAGACAAACTATATAATTTAATAGAACCTATCCCAAGATCATTCCGAAAACGCAGTGAAAATGTTACCAACAAAAATGTATACCCCTGTAAACCCCAGTTGAGATATGGAAAGATCCCATGCAGGAAATTGGGCGAATAAAATCAAAGTTTAATAAACTGAATCTGGAAAATTTATGATTTCTTTAAATGACCTGCGTCTATGTCGCGGTGCTAGTAACATGATTCACTCTTAACCCTTGTCCTGCTAATCCCGGATATGCCTTATCTTTGAAACAATGTAGATCCAGATCAGATGGCTTCTGACGAAGCCATCTGATCAGGATCTACATTGTTTGCCATTCAGATTGTGAATTTGTTGCAATAATTTGCATCAAGTTATCGGATTGGTTGATTATTGGTAGTGGGTGTGGCTTATATAAATATTCAGCAGGACAAGGGTTAAGAATATGCAGGGCACATATTGTTCCTTAGTTACATTTCACAAACCCAAACTTGTACAGCAGTCAGTATATACAGTGAACTTCTGTTATTAACCCTTCTCTTGCTGAATACTCATTTAAGCCACACCCATTTCTGTCTATCAACCAATCAAATTACTTGATGTAATTTATTGCTACAAATTCATAAAATGAATGCCAAACAGTGTAGATCCTGATCAGATGGCTTCTTCAGAAACCATCTGATCTGGATCTACACTGTTTCCAAAGATAGGGGTTGCCGTGAACAGCAAGATAAGGGTTAAGACCACCTAAACATAAGACTAAATATGCTTTAAAAAGCTTATCTAGAATGATGCAATTATTATTTCTTTGTGATCTCTGAACATAGTGTCCTCCTGTCAGGGACCACAATTAGAACTGTTGAAAAAGGTCTTTAAGACCACTTTTGAACAGTCCCAAAGGTGGTCTTAATATTGTATCATGACATTTCATGTTGCTGACGATTCACATGTTGTTGACTTGGTAGAAAAGTTTTCTTTCTTTTGCTTTCAGACTGGAATTTGCACGTCAACAACAAAAGGTAGCATCGCTGGCAATCGCAGCAAAGAATGAAACTAAATTGCTGAATTTTCACAAAGTGACCTTGCCAACGACGGACGTCTCCTCTCTTCTACAACAGACACATGATATAGACAGTGTCTCTATGGAGATCATGTTAAATTATCACCCTGCTTACACAGTGGAACATATTGCCCTAAAGACGGCTGGGGACGGAAATTGTTTGTATCAGGCCATATCAAAGAGCATAACGGGTACTGAGCAGTATCATAAACTTATACGTTTGGAGACAGCTGTAGAACTTATTATATTCAGTGAGAAATATGACGCCAACAGAATTATTACCAGTAATGTAAATAAACTGATAGAAGATGCTATAAGATTGGGGTCCTACTCAGAACTAGCTCACATTTATGCCATCAGTTGAATTCAGTTCTTTCCTGGGCCAACCTATAAGATCATATTACCCACCCCAGATACATCCCGAACTCACGTCAGAGCCATTCACAAGAACTGTCGTGGGTTGGGATGTTAAACTGTCAAATACAGTTATCTGTATAATGTGGACGAGCATGTGTGTGCCGTTAAGTTTAAATAGCTTCACACCTAATCATTTTGTGCTATTGGTTAGAAAAACTCAGGACACTGACCCAAATGAACCAATATATGTACCAGAAAGCCCAAACTACGAAAATAAAATTCCAGGTATCCCTATGTGTGAAACAGACATGTCAAACATTCTAAATGAATATTCAGACTTTCATGATAGGTCAGAAATTATATCAGATACTGACATAGACATCAATTCAAACGGTACGTCTCAGACTGCAAGTCTTGAAAAAACATTGACTGATGACATAACTAATTATGCACTACCCCGAGATGTGACAGACTGCCCGACCGACAATGACGATGATCAAACACTACCAACCAATGTGACAGACTGTCTGACTGACACTGACGGAAATGGTACTGATGAGGATGCTGATAATCCAGCAAAAGGGGTTATTTCTGGTAACTGTTTTATGGGAACAAGTAAAATAGTCCATTTGCTTATCAGTTCGGAATTAGGTCTTAATGAAATACTGGGTGGGAAAAAAGAATTTGTCTACTTTGTTATTAATAATGAAAAAAAAAAAAATAGAAGAAATGGGAAGGGGAAAAGCACTTTTTTAGATGATTGTGGAGTGTGGGACTCAAAAGCTGGAACTATCCCTAGTGCTTATTACCTATTGCAAGACAATGGGGAATTGAAGAAGATATTTTTTTTCATAATAAAACATTTTGTTCACTTTCTAGAATTAGATCAGGTGGTAAAGTTGAAGGTAGGTACAGTGTATATTCCATTTGATCCCCAGCCTAATCCTAATAAGGTAGTCAACATTCGCAGATACGATGCCAAATCGAAACAGGATGCAAATTATGAGAAGAGGGTTACTTGGTTGGAAGATGGTGGCTTACAGAGTAAGTTTGCTGTTGTTGAGTACATAGGAAAATTCCCCGGTTTAGCACCACATAGAAACTCAAAACAGTCTGACTCTGAGTATTTGCGTACACCACAGTTTGTCATGGACAAAGCAAAAGAGCTCTTGAAACAAGATAAGCCTAAGATAATTAATGAAAACTTAAAAAATAAATATGATGAGGTAACCAGATCAATGGGCTTGCAGCCGCTCCGTGACAAAACAAATATGAGACAAACAAAACAAAGTCAGTGCAGTACAGCAAAACAAATGTTACGGACAATGTCCAAATATTAGAAAACCTAGTCACACACAATGATTCTTATGTCAGATCTGTTATTAGAACAAATAGTAAAAGTCCAGGAAAAATAATGTACACAGATGAGCAAATCCGAGACTTACAAAATCTGTGTTGCACAGGTAAAACAATCTTAGGGGTTGACAAAACCTTTAATCTATGCGATATACATGTCACCATCACTTGCTACAAGCAGTTAGCGGGCATAGGACCAACTACTGGAGAGTCCCCAATTTTCATCGGCCCCATTTTCATACACGATAACAGTGACTTTGAAATGTATTGCTATTTCTTTCACCACCTTAAGGTTAAATTGGTAGATACAGACCTGAAAAAACTTGTAATCGTGTCAGATGAAGAGAAGGCTATGGTGAAAGCCCTTACTACTGCATTTCCGGAGGCAACTCATACCCTTTGCACATGTTATCTCCCTCAAAATGCAAACCAGAAACTACAGGATGATGCGGTAAATAAAAACACAGAAATAAAGCTCTTGACATGATCTTTGGAACAGACTGTGTCAACAATGCTGATGACACCGTGTGTTTCGAAGAGAAATGCAATGATTTGGAAGCTTACTGCACTGAGGTGACTGAAAGTTTCACAAACTATTTCTGCAGGCGCTTAAAGAAATACTGAAAACAAAAGTCAATGAAATGGTTAAATCAGGCATGGTTTCAGCAGACTGGACTAATAATAATAGTGAGTCTGTGAACCACATATTGAAAAAGGCCACTGATTGGAAGTCCCAGTCGCTTGTAGAATTTGTAAACCTACTCGAACTAGAAATGTGTCCATACGACACAGATGCCCCCGCCAAGGGCCCTGCCTTTTCTAAGTGTGTGACTTTGACCTTGAGGTCATGGGCAGGGTCGTTGGTATGGGTAAATGTCTGAATGAGACTTGGGACCTGTATCTATCATCATTACAAATATGAAGCCAATCTATAAATATGAGCCCTAAAACTTTAAAAGCATAATAAGACTAAGTCTGTGACGACCTTGAGGTCAGGGGTGGGGGTATATACAACTCTGGACCTGTAACTTTCATCATACCAATTATGAAGCAAATCAATATGGTTTGGTGAGTATGAGCTCTTAATAATTTTTAAATAAAAATTTCTTTGTCTGTGACCTTGACCTTTAGGGCACATGCATGGGTGGGGGTATTGGACCAGTATCAATCATCATACCAAATATAAACTTAATTCATCATATGATTTGGAAAATATAATCTCTTAAATATCTAATTAAAAATTTCTAAGTCTGTGACCTTGAGCTCATGGGCATGGGTGGGGGTATCGCTGAATAAAATGAACAGGTATCTAACATCATACCAAATATAAACTCAATCCATCACATCCATCACACCATTTGGAAAATATCAACTCTTAAAATATCTAATTAAAAATTTCTAAGTCTGTGACCTTGACCTTGAAGCCATAGGCATGAGTGGGGGTATTGCCATATAAACATTTGGACCTGTATCTATCATCATGGCATATATAAGCCAAATCCATAATATAGTTTGGAAAATTTGAGCTCTTTAAAATCTTTAACATTGAAATTGTCTAAGTCTGTGACCTTGACCTTGAGGTCATAGGCATGGGTGGGGGTATTGCTGAATAAAACATTGTACCTATATCTATCAACATATGAACCAAAGCCATCATAAAAGTTCAGGTTCTACCAGGTACAAATACCTTAACTGGAGTCTTTAACTTTAACATGGAAAATTTCTAAGTCCATGACCTTGACCATGAGGTCATGGGCATGGATGGGGGTATCGCTGAATGAAACTTTGGACCTATATCTATAATCATACCAAATATGAACCAATTTCATCAAATGGTTTGGAAAATATGAGTTCTAAAATGTTCAGGTCTACCTGTTACAAAAACCTTAACCTGAGTCTTTAACATTGAAAATTTCTAAGTCTGGGACCTTGAGGTCACAGGCATGGGTGGGGGTATTGCTTAATAAAACTTTGGATCTATATCTATCATCATACCAAAGATGAACCAGTTCAATCAAAGGGTTAGGAAAATATGAGTTCTAAAAGTTCAGGCTCTACCTGTTACAAAAACCTTAACCTGATGTTACAGGATCACGTACGTACGTACACACACCCACAGACGGACGTACACATGTAGGCACGTATGGAAAACCGAAAACTAGCTACTGGGGAACATAAAGATTTACGGAGCGCTCAGGGAGTTTCGTCTGTCTGAGACACACAAACATTTTCAGGTAACAAAAAACAGAATGGGTCACGATGACTGACGCTAAACGACAAAAACTACACTTAAGATTCAGAAAGTTTGTGCAGACGGACAGTAAGTATGTGACGTCAACCGACGGTCAGACAGAAATAATTGCACCCAGGACGCATGGACGCAAACCCTGACAGACTAAAAGAAAGAGGACTGAAAGAACAAGGACAAACAAAAAGAAACAAGAGGGCCATGATGGCCCTGGATCGCTCACCTGATCCATAGTGTAACAAGTGTGCCCCAGGGAGGGCCATTATTGGCCCCAGGGATTTAATGTGCATAATGTTGAGGGAGGCCTTAAAGGTGAAGCTTCATACCAAACTTAAACACCAACAAAGGCCTTAATTTGAACAATCTTGGCAAAGGTCCACTAGATGAAGCTACACACCAAATATCAAAGACTTGGGTCTTGGGGTTTCAGAGAAGAAGACTTTTTTTAAAGATATTCCCTACATAACCTATGCAAAACCAAATGATCTAACTGAGGTAATGGCCAAATATGACCGACTCAGTATAAGAAGATTGATAGATCGTCTGTGAGGGTATTTCACCCGATTCAAAAAATTGTATAAGGACAACTCTTTATCCTGTTGTAGGTGGTGATTTGTACAACCACCTGAACTACACATTTTAGACATTTCCTTTTCAGTCTCTCAGAATTTTACGTTTGAATATCATTCCTATTCAATTAAAAGGTAATTGAAAATGAAATCAGCTGAATCGAACATCCAAAAAGCAAGACGGACAATGTTTAGTCTCATGGGAACTGGACTGCATGGAGAGAATGGGCTTGATACAGAAACCGCCGTCTCATTACTACAAACCTATGTATTCCCGGTCTTATACTATGGACTGGAGATCATACTTCCAACCGGAAAAGCAATGAATGTACTAGAAACACAACAGAAAAAGATTATGAAATAAGTACTGTCTTTATCAACGACAGTAGCAGATCCAGCAGTGTATATATTATCTGGAACTTTACCAGCGGAAGCTATGATACACAAACGAACTCTTTCATTATTTGGAAATATAATTAGATTATTAAAATCGTCAACTGAAAGGCAATTGGCCGAAAGACAACTGGAAATAAAAACTTTTAGAAGTAAAAGCTTGTTCATAGCAGTGAAAAAAATACTTATTAAATATAATTTGCCAAACCCCGAGGAATTACTTAATAACCCAATGAAAAAGTTGCTTTGGAAAAAAAGATATACTACTCAAAGTTTGATAGGGATCACTTTTTTAATGCAAAATAATTTTTGGATGAGTTAATCAGCTGAATCCAAATTTGATACATAATGATAGAAAACGTATCCTTCACAAAACCTAGTGATTAAGTTTGTCAACTGGTACTGCATTAAAGTCCTTGGATGCACAGGTCGGGCTGAAACAGCACTCTGTAGCATGTCTCGTGCATGCTCAATCAGATTTAAGTGCGGTGACCGAGCAGGCCAGTCCATACGAACGATTGTCGCACGTTCCAGGTAGGAATCAGTGACGTTGGCAGGGTTGGGACGGGCATTATCATCCATCACTCAGAATAAAGTCCGGGCCGATAGCATCTGCATATGGTCTCACAAACTCATCAAGAATCTCATTACAGTACCTCACTGCCATTAACGTTCCGTTTTCAACGATGTACAAGTCAGGTTTACCGTTCACGCTTATCCCAGCCCAAACCATGACTGACCCCTTTCCATAGCGATCATGCTCTGCCACATTCAAGTCATCGAATCGCTGTTTAGACATTCGCCACACTAATTGATGTTTATAAGTGAAGTCTATACAGAATCTGGACCCTCAGTAAACAGTACCGGCGTCAAGTCACGAACCGTCCACCTGACGTGAGTTCTGACAAAGTCTAACCGGTCTAGCACGTGCTGTCTCGTCAACGGGACACGTACAGCAGGCCTCATGGCATTAAGTCCGAACTCGTGGAGTCCGTTTCTGACAGTTTGTGTAGAAATTCGTAATCCAGTTCCGTTCATAAGCTCGTTATGCAAACGCGTAGCGTTCAGGAACCGTTGATGTCGAGTCTGAATCAACAAGAAACGGCCCTGACGTCGAGTTGTAGCCCTTTCTCGACCCCGCCGCGGCTGTGTGAAGGATTTCCGTGGGCAAGATGCCGACTCCACATTCGTGAAACCACGCTCTGAGACACATTCAGAATCCCAGCAACACGACGTTGAGAGACGCAAGATTCCAACATTCTGACGCAACGATTCATTTCTTCGGGGCTCAGACGGTTTCTTAATTGTCCCCCTAGGCATTTTAGTGTTTCACAAATCAAATGAAATCCTTTTTACGCTTGGTAAAGGAACACTGACAAGTTTGATTGGTCTTTTGGAAAGCAGTGCTACGCAAGATTTTGGGGGTGCATGAATTCATTTGCGAATTGTGAGAAGTGTACACTTTTATGAGTACTGAACTGCACACGAGTTTCTGCTTAAGATATTTATCAATATACCGAGTACAAATTCTGTCAAGAACTTATAAATTTTCTGTGCAAAATTTGGTACATAAAAAGTGATCCCTATCAAACTTTGAGTAGTATATAATACTGCCATTAATAAATACTGGACTGACCAAATAGTATCCCAGTCAGAACTAAACTCATCAATGAAATACCTGTCAAAAAGTTACATCATTGGAAGCTGCCATCCAGCCGTGAAACCATATGCTCGGAGTAACAGAGACATCAACAGAATTCCAGTGAAGAATAAAGTCATTACTGGCACATACTTACTACAAACGAACAGAGCCAAATTTAATCAGAATGAAGTGAACCCAATGTGTCCATTGTGTCACAACGGTGATGAAACACTACAGCATTTTCTTATCAATTGTAAAACCCTAGATGATACCAGAAAACCCATTTTAGACGACTTCCTATGTGTATTAAACAAACTTTTGGTAGAAAGCCTGAGTGCCTCAAAAGAGACATTATTGCAGTTACTGATAGACAGCAACTCAGTGTTCCATGACTGTAATGTAAAACGAACTGATAGCACGTCTGCACTTGTGGACACTCTACATTACCATAGCAGAAGACTCGTATACAGCCTGAACATAAGCAGACATAAGAGACTTGAACTTGTTCCTAAACGTAACAGAAAAAGAAAGGGCACAGCAACCCACACATAGTGGAAATTTTATATTTTATTATTACTGAGTTACTTAGCTCGGGATAACAATGGCTCCAGTGTATTGACTATTTTATGGTGATGGATTAATTTTGTATATAGTCGCTGTTGAAGAAACTTTTAAGTGAGTGAGTGAGTTTTAGTTTTACGTCCCACCAACAGCTAAGGTCATACGGAGATGGGACCTCGGTTTAAAGACTCATCCGAAAGTCTGGAGAAGCCCGGGATCGATCCTGCGATCCCTGGTTTACAAGGCGAGTAGCGTTACCACTGCACCACGGAGGCTTCTAAAGAAACTTTTAATGTTATTCTTTTAATGGTACGTGGCTTTTAACTGTGACATAAAATAGTTTATACTGTACAAAAAACTTTTACTCCTGAAGATTTTACTGGTATAAACCAGGTGTGCCTATAAAGGCAGAAAATAGACAAAAGAACAAGAACAATGGCATAGCTTTTCACCTCCGGTTTTGGTTGCTATGCAGAAAGTCACGTGACTATCAAGAATACCCAGATGACCGACTTCATTAATTTACCCATAATTACCTTTGCTTACTAATCATAACGATAATTATCTGTCACATGTCAAATGTTTTTTAACATGTGTCGGTCAATTGTCTTCAAAAAGTGTCAGTCAGAATCAGAATTGTTACTGGTGACACGTCAAATGACATTCATACACCAGGACCTGTGATATGGGAAGTTAGTCCCTAGCTCTAACCAAAGATGTAAACTTAGCTACACAATCCTCAGCACCTTCAGCCGTCAAAATAATAGAATCGGGAAGGGCATTCCAATCTCTAATGGTTCGGGGGAAAAACGATTCTTTATAAATATCCGTTCTTGCAGTAAGGGTCTGAAATGTCATTGAATGGTGTTTTCTACAATGCCTAGCTGGGGGAACAAGGTCATCTGTTGGAATGCTGGCAGCACCCTTTAGACCTTTGTATAAGAGTATGAGCCTACTGTCTCTTCTCCTTTTCTTTAGAGACTCCCATCTTAATTTTCCTTGAATTCCAGTCATGCTCCCAGTTTCAAAGCAATAATTTCCAGTTACAAATCTAGCAGCTCTATTCTGAACTTTTTCAATTTCTTCATTTAGGACCACTCCGCTTGGGTCCCAGATGCAACTACCATATTCCAAGATTGGGCGAACAAGTCCCCTGTATGCTGTTTCTTTCACATCCTGAGGACACTGATGAAGATTTCGCCTCAGGAAACCAAGTGTTCTATTCGCCTTTGTACACATATTGCTAATGCAGAGTTCTCGGAAACGCTGAATCCGGCGTATTTTTACGACTGTTTTTGCTTTTGTACGCGTAAAATTTCCTGTCGTGGATTCTTAATTACGCCAATTTTTTTCGTCTGACGCGTCCATAATCCCGTGTAAATATGACCTCAATCACATCAAAAGATGACAGCGGGTGTCCAATTGATCTCCAAATGTAGCTACCGCTTTCGGATCAAAAGTTTACCGTTAATCGTCGCCGCCAGGCTTGTTCAAGCATTACCTGGCGAGGACAGTAGTCTGTATTACTCTCTCGGCCAATCAGAGCGTCACGGCTAGAAGATTGGCAGGTCAGTCTTGCGGTTTGCGAGATGCAGCAATCTCGTGGCTAATTAACATTAATTGACTGTTTTGTTTCCGGATACGTGTATACACAGTTGGATAATCGGTAATTGTTGAAAAAATGTCGGAGGCATAATTAAAGGATGCGATAATCTACAGGGTTTTCATTAAGAGGCGGCAGGAGGCCAAAACGACTGCCTCAATTGATTTTCTGGTCGCCTCAAATGTTACTTTTGTTAATTAAACTCTTATGAAATAGTAGAATTTGGCCGCCTCAAACTGGTGACTGGCCTCTTAAGAAAAATTTTAGTGAAAACCCTGAATCTAGTGTATAAATCGTCTTTGTTACGATTAAAGAAAATTATGACTCGAGTTTGTCGCATTATCAAGTTACCTTGATTAGGCCTTTTTGAATGAAAGAAATTAATTATCAAGTGTTGAACTGCCTGCTAATAGTGGCGGTCCGGAACAGACACCTGTGGCGTCTGATCTGGGCATGCACTGCTTTTTTTTTGTCCCCATGTGGGGCTATTGTAATGGTCTTCGTCGTACGACCGTCTGTCTTACCGGATAACTCCTAGACGGTGATAGATAGAAACTTGAAACTTTGGGAACTGACAGATCTTTTGGTCCTTGGAGTGCATGACACTTTCGGAATTTTGATCACACCCTAGGGGTGGGCCCAGGGGGGTAAGGCCCGCGGGGGTCAAAAATCAAAATTTCCAGGACATGGTCGTGTAACATATCAAAGAATCCAAAAATTTCATATGCCATTTTATGTAATAGGATGTGGTGCATGGCCTGAACAGACTTGTCCTGTTGGTGCAGCCTGATCAGAGCCTGTACGACTTAACTGCTCACACTCAATTTAAACCCATATCCTGATGAATAAATTAATTTACCCAGTCCTCTCATGACTTTATAAGCCTGATGTAATTTATCCATTCAAATTCACAATCTGAGTGACAGTGTAAATCCTGATTAGATGGAAGCCATTTGATCTGGATCTCCACTGCAAGAAAAGGGTTTGCCATGTTAAGCCGAATAAGGGTCCAAGCCCCAAAGTCTTTTGGAGTCACACTCTACAGCCCTACGCATTTACATTTAGCCATAATTGACCCACGTTTTTAGGGTCAAACTCTAACTTTTCAAAATTTGACTCCAACTTTTCAGATTTGAATCCAACTTTTTCCATGGATGGATTCTTAAACTCCTGTTTTCAAAATCTTAGTGAGAACTCTGTAATGTGTGTATTCCATCTCAAATCGTGAGTGATTGTCACACCAAGGTATTTAATGGAATTCACATTTTCGAGGACCGTTCCCTCTAAGGTGTAAGAAGCCTCAACTTTATTAGATCTCTTCCTTGTTATCTGCATAATATTGCATTTAACTGGTTGAAATCTCATGCCCCATTTTCTTGCCCAACATCCTAATCTATCTATGTCAGAATCAGAATCAGAATTGTTACTGGTGACACGTCAAACGACATTCATACACCAGGACCTGTGCTGTGGGAAGTTAGTCCCTAGCTCTAACCAAAGAGGTAAATTTAGCCACACAATCATCAGCACCTTCAGCTGTCGAGATAATCGAATCGGGAAGGGCATTCCAATCTCTAATGGTTCTGGGGAAGAACGACTCTTTATAAATGTCGGTTCTTGCGCTAAGGGTCTGAAACGCCAACGAATGGTGATTTCTACAGTGTCTAGCTGGGGGAACAAGGTCATCTGTTGGAATGCTGGCAGCACCCTTTAGACCTTTGTATAAAAGGATTAGCCTACTGTCTTTTCTCCTTTTCTTGAGAGACTCCCATTTTAATTTTCCAAGTATTCCAGTCATGCTCCCAGTTTCAAAGCAGTAATTGCCTGTTACAAATCTAGCAGCTCTATTCTGAACTTTCTCAATTTCATCATTAAGGACCACTCCACTGGGGTCCCAGATACAACTACCATATTCCAAGATTGGGCGAACAAGACCTTTATATGCTGCCTCTTTTACATCCTGAGGGCACTGATGAAGATTTCGCCTCAGGAAACCAAGCGTTCTATTTGCCTTAGTACACATGTTGCTAATATGAGTATTCCATCTCAAGTTGTGTGAGATTGTCACTCCAAGGTATTTAATGGAGTCCACATTTTCGAGGACCGTTCCCTCTAAGGTGTAAGAAACCTCAACTTTATTAGATCTCTTCCTAGTTATCTGCATAATATTGCATTTAACTGGCTGAAATCTCATGCCCCATTTACGTGCCCAACATCCTAATCTATCTATGTCAGCCTGAAGTTTCAATGAGTCATCTGTATCTCTAATTTCCCGGTAACAAACACAGTCATCTGCGAACAGTCTTATTTCTGAGTCAATGTCAGTGGAAATATCATTGATGTACAGGGAGAACAAAAGTGGACCAAGAACGGTCCCTTGCGGGACTCCAGACAAAACTGGAGCCCACTCCGAAGATTCACCATTAACAACAACCCGCTGTTTTCTGAAGCAAAGAAAGGAATCTATCCATTTGAGGGTCTTTCCCCCAATTCCATAACCAAATAACTTAGATTTAAGTAGTTCATGAGGAGGGGTGTCAAAGGCCTTCTCGAAGTCCAGAATAAATGTGTCCACCTGTCCCCCTTTGTCCAAGATTTTTGCCCAGTCATTAATAACTGTGCTTAGCTGAGTTTCACAACTGTGCCTTTTCCTAAATGCATGTTGCCTGTCTGACAAAAGTTTATGCTCCTCCAAGTGGGCCATGATGTTTGAGCAGACTATATGTTCCAGCAATTTACACAGAACACAAGTCAGAGACACAGGGCGATAATTACGGGCAAGAGCCCTATCTCCTTTTTTGAAGAGTGGACAAATGTTTGCTTAGAGCCATTCTTTGGGGATTTCACCCGTATCAAGAGACTGTTGAAACAAGTGTGCGAAAACTGGACCCAACTCATTTGCTAGTTCCTTCAGGACTCTGGGATGAAGCTCATCAGGTCCTAAGGCCTTACTGGGGTTTAAGCCTTGAAGTAATTTGATCACTCCTGCAGCTGTCACAACAATATTATTCATGAATGGGGCCGATCTTCCAGTCAATGGAACCTCCGTGAAATCAGTTTTATTAAACGCATCATTGAATTGACCAACTAGTTCCTCTGCCCTTTCAGAGTCTGATTCAGCAACCCCGTCCCCTCCTCTTTTATTAAGGGGCGGGATGCCTTGCCTGTCTTTCTTCTGGCTATTAATATATCTGTAGAAGTCTCTGGGATTTGCCTTTACATCACCTACCAAGTTATTCACATATAAATCATGCTGATTTTTTATATCAGTCTTGATTTCACGTCTCAAGTTTTCAAATTTTGTCCGGAGTTTACCACTTCCCGTCTTTTTGGCCTTTGCATGAATCTTATTCCTTCTGCGAATTTTCCTTCTTATCTCTGGAGTGATCCAGGGAATAGAAGATACAGGCCTACTAGTTTTTGAGGGGATATGATTTTCGGCCGAAGTATGAATGAAAGAAGTTATCAAATCAAAATTCTCTTGTATAGACCGAGCATCTGAATGACCATTAAAGTAATTCTCCTTTGCAAATCTGAGTGCATCCTTCCTCATAGTTTCATAGTCACCTTTCTGATATGAGTACACCTTCCTCCGAGGTTTCTTTATTGGTGGGATATGAATTTTTAAATATCCGGAGACAACATCGTGGTCACTTAGTTTATCTGGGGAATGAATGTCTTCGAATTGTCCTGGCAAAGTCGTAAGGATCAGATCCAATGTGTTCTTATCACGAGTGGGGAAGTTAACAATTTGTTCAAGGCCATGATCGTTCATAATGTCAATCAATATTTGTCCTTCCGACTGACTCAGCATTGTGCCTTGTTTGCTGAGCCTGTCGGGCCAAGCAATGTCTCGGAAGTTGAGGTCACCTAGAACATGTACAGCCGGGAGTTTTTTACCCTTATGCTGCGATTTAATGCAATCCAGTTGGTCTTTAAACAACTGGAAGTTTTCGATTGTACCATTTGGTGGTCGATGCCAACTTGCTACGAAGTGGGAAGTTTTATTTGCAAAAACCTTAACCCAGACCGATTCGGTGTCATTTTCAAGTTCCATGAAAGGCATGTGAGGGATGTCTCTATGAATGAGCAACATCACCCCACCGCCATGAGAGTTCCTATCTTTTCTGTACACACTGTACTCACAAGTTTCAGGGAAAAGCTCAGATGTAGTAATTGAACTGTCAATCTTTGTTTCCTGAATAGCAACAATATGAGGTTGAGATGTATCGAGGAAAGCTAAAAGTTCAAGAATTTTCCCTCTAATTCCATTTATGTTTATACTGTAAAGTTTCAAACCTTTCACAAAATATGACTTAGTTTCATCAGCAGTTGAAGATTTGCCTCTCTTATCCTCTGACAGAGGTTCAAACCTGTTTGGCTTACCCAGTTCTACATATTCATCAAAGAAGGAGTCTGAAAAGTTACAGACCTCACATTTTGGACATATCCAGTGGCAGCTTGAATTTACCAAAGTGCCATATTCTGCATCTGAAATGAAGGAACAGTCAGTGTGTATCCACATTTCACATTGATCACACTGAACGGCTTTGTGGCCATTAAGGACAGCACCACTGCAAAGACCACAGTCAGCTTTGCAGTCTTTGCAATACCAAGTTCCAGCTCTAGATTCAATTTCTAACAATTGACTGTTATCCAAATCAGAACATGAGGAGTGAAAGCGCTTGTTACAGTCCTCACATTCTATCCATTTCTCGGAACCTTTGCAATATTTTTTGCAGAGTCCGCAGCGAAACCTTGGGCCGGGGTTAGTTTCAATGTCTCCGGCCAAGATTAGAAGTAAAGCCAAGTTTGTACCGCGCGAGGACTTGAAGTTTCGCAAGCCCTCCGAACACCTTCTGTTCCCATTCTTCCTTGTAAATGCCTATGTCAGCCTGAAGTTTCAGTGAGTCATCTGTATCTCTAATTTCCCGGTAACAAACACAGTCATCTGCGAACAGTCTTATTTCTGAGTCAATATCAGTGGAAATATCATTGATGTACAGGGAGAACAATAGAGGACCAAGAACGGTCCCTTGTGGGACTCCAGACAAAACTGGCGCCCATACTGAAGAGTCACCATTAACAACAACACGCTGTTTTCTGTAGCAAAGGAAGGAATCTATCCATTTAAGAGTCTTCCCACCAATTCCATAACCAAATAATTTGGATTTAAGTAGTTCATGAGGAGGGGTGTCAAAAGCCTTCTCAAAGTCCAGAATAAATGTGTCCACCTGCCCCCCTTTGTCCAGGATTTTTGCCCAATCATTAATAACCGTGTTCAACTGAGTTTCGCAACTATGCCTTTTCCTAAATGCATGTTGTCTGTCTGACAAAAGTTTATGTTCATCCAAGTGGGCCATGATGTTTGAGCAGACTATGTGTTCAAGCAATTTACATAGAACACAGGTCAGTGACACCGGGCGATAATTACGAGCAAGAGCCCTGTCCCCTTTTTTGAAAAGTGGACAGATGTTCGCTAGGAGCCATTCTTTGGGAATTTCACCCGTATCGAGAGATTGTTGGAAAAGATGAGCAAAAACTGGACCTAACTCGTTTGCAAAAACTGGACCTAACTCGTCAGTAAATTGTATTCATGTCGTTGTCTAAAAAAAACGTGTCAGTGAGTTGTCTTGCCGGTCAATTGTCTCGATTCTGAACTAGGACCTCTAGCAACTCCACTGGCTCAGATAGAATTGCTAGATTGCCGGATGAAATGTCAAAATTCCATGCTGTAACTTCTGACATATGCAAGTCCACCGGCTTTCAGCATTAAATTTACCGTAAACTTTACTTGAAAAAATATAAACAAGAAACGCGAATAAATCATTTGAAATAAGGCCTAGTTCTGTTTTAATTGCAAACTCACTTTATTAGTTGGAATAGACCGTAATCGTTTAAAAACAGCCTGGATATCAGACTTCGAAGGATGATCTGCCATCTTGGTGACGTTTTGCTTAAGTCACATGATCAATATGAAGCACTGAATCGCAAGAGCAATTTGATTGGCGGATGTGTAGTTAGACAAGGGGTTACCCTGAAATGCGAAAAGGAGTCCTTTTCGCGAAAAGGACTCCTTTTTGGACTTACCCTAAAATGCGAAAAGGATTTCTTTTCTACGAAAAGGACTCGTCGCATTGAAAAAATTTTGTTAAGTTTATGAAAAGGAGCTTTGTGGACTTCTAGAAATTCATGTTCACTAAGCTGCGGTTTTTTTTTTGCGGTTTCTTTGCGGTCACATTTTTTTTCACCTATTACTGCTACTCGCTCACATCTGAGCATTACCAGCAGGATTTCCTGGGTGGTAACCAGTACTTTTTTAAGCAATGTGGATGAAACGCCATGCTCAAGGACACAACACTTTGGTCAGCGTGAGGCTCGAACCCGCAACCTCTCGATCACAAATCTGATGCGCTACCACTGCACCAAAGCGCTCATTACCGCAATTGTACATTACATACACTACAGATTATGCAGTATGAAAACCTACACAGTAATCATGTAATTACGGTAGGGATCTTTAACCAGTACAGGGGATGGTTCTCCCTTCTTTCTTTCTTTCTTTCTTTCTTTTTTTCTACTTAACCTGCGATCGGTCACATTTGACCATTACTCGCAGGTGTACATTACATACACTCCCGGTTGCAGGGTTGAAAGCCTACACGGAAATCATGTAATGTCATATATTGTCAAATATATTTAATATATGTTATTTTTCTCTTATTACTAATTTTTGGTTCTTATAAATCTTACTGTTTCCTGTATATCCTTTACCTTTCACTGCCACATGCTACATAATAGATTTTATCTTGATTTCAATCTTGATCTCTCACCCTATCCCTTGAAATATCATCCTGCTAACAAGGTGTGTAGGTTGGCTCCTTGCAGGAAATACTTATATTGTATATGGAAGGGGGCATGCCTTCCTTTCTGTTTCATCATCTTTTCAGGAAATGTAGTAGCCTTATTTTTATTAATTATGTGAATAAGTGGGACATGAGAGGAACTGACTTGACCATATTTGTTATGAGGGTTGTGAATAAAAAGGGTATATTTTGTGAGAGAGGGGTTGTCTGTTGAATATAGTTTTGCGAGAGTAGAGTAAGATCAGTATAGAGACTAACATTTGAAAATTTGAAATATTAAATAATTATTGTTACCAAGAAATACGTTTTGTTCAAACGATTAAGAGCTAACATTTTATAAACTGAAGAGTTATACTTTTGAAACAAATAAAATTAGAAACATCAACTTTAGTTATATGTTCCATGAGTTAATTCCCATGACAGTGCAAATTAAGACAATAATAAATTAAAGGAACATATCATGGTGGAGAATCTGAATTTCTTTTTGGAAAACGAACAGTTCATTTGAAAATTCTCTTCTGGACTCAAGTGTTGATTTTACCAGCTGTGTAAATCCCAGTGAGGCGTGTGGTTTAACATAGCCTTTAGAAAACCCGTGTTTGAACTCGATTCCTAGTGACAGTATGGAGAGTACAAGGAGAGTTAGCATAGAAAAATTTAGTAGCTATCCCACTGATGATGCTGAGAGGTTTCTGTCTAATTTCTCTGCCTACTGCACATTCTCAAGGATCAATCCACAGGATCCCCGAACAGTGGCAGCCTTCCAGCTGTATTTACAGGGCCCGGCCCTTACTTGATTTACCTGTTTAAATGAGAGTGACAAGAACAGCTGGGAAATGTGAAAAAAAAAATGTATGTTGACAAATACATGGACAAGGGGAACAAACCTGTTTTATTAGTTGAAACTGAACAATTTCTGAATTTACGCCTCTTATCTCATCAGCAGATGGAGGACTATTACTCCAAAATAATGGAAAAGGGGAGGAAAATTAACAAAACTGACCAAGAAATTGTTTTGAAGTTCATAGAAGGGTAACCATCACAACTAGCGTTCTTTGTACGGGCCGGCAATCCCGAGGACATACACGATGCTCTCACTGCAGCAAAGCTTGGTGAAGCCTATGGCTACAGGGCATCTTCACCAAACCCTGCTGGATGTGACATTCCACCTGCAGCCTCAGCGTGGCGGCAGTGCAATCCAGTGACAGGTTCAAAGCGTTGGAACAGAAACTAGACAAACTCTGTACAGAATTCAACAAGGCGTGTGTAAGTAAAAATACAGAAGTATTACACAATAAACAATTAAAGTGTCATGCCTGCCAGGGAGCAGGCCGAATCAGACGTAATTGTATCTGGACACGAGGAAATAGTGAGCCAAATATTCAGTGTTAGCTTTGTGAACAATTTGGGCATCGAGCAGTTAACTGTTTTATGAATTCGGGAAACGGGAGGAGCCCAAGGGACACCGGGCGCGTTCCCTTGGGAGGTCGCCAATGAACCAGCTCCAGCGGAGCAGAACCCTAGAAAAAAACTTATACTTCCAGCTGTGATACAGATGAGCAAAGTGACTGTGTAAGTAATAACAATTTTCTATATGTGCATGCTCAGTTTCCCAATTGTAATGTCTCAGCCATGTTAGATTCAGGAAGTTCAGTTAATCTGATGGCAAAACGTTTATATGATTTTTACCTGATAATGCCAAGTCCAAGCTAACACCTGTGACTGATGGTACAATTGTTCTAGCAAATAATCAAGAAATCCATATAATAGGCTGTGCGAAGATTAAACCTTTTATTCAGGGTCAGCAACAGTGTATAGATGTTTATGTCATACAAGAAACATCACATCCCTTGCTTTTGGGTGCCCAGTACACGTTTTCTCATGGTATTAAACTTGATTTCTCCAATTAGTCTGTAGTGTTTTCTTATTGCAAAGTTCGGACTAAGATAAGACTTACACTGCAGCCTATTTTGGAAACAATCTTATGGGGCAAAGTACCCAAACATGCGACTCCAGGGTACCAGGGTGTGTGTTCAGGCAGCGATTACACGCAGAAAAAGAAGTTACTTGTTGCCAGGTCATTAGCTGTTGTTTCCCATGATTATTGATTATAAAGTACCCATGAAAATACTAAATCCAACACCACAATGCATCGCAATTTGTAAAGGTAAACTATTAGGATCATTTGAGTGACTGAATGAAAGTTTCAGAGTAAATTCCTGTGAAAGGTCAAGTCATGGGAGTTCATTCCAAACACATAAACCGACTAGACTAGCTGCAAGACCTACATGTTTTCATTCAAATTTAAGATCAGACATGAATACTAATGTTGACAGAGATAAATTTTTATCATATTTTCAAACGGACAGTTCTGACTGCCATCTCTCACCTGCTGAAAAGACTAGACTTGACGAATGTCTCTTGCGAAACTATGACTTGTTCGTAACTGATGAAAATCCTTCACTAGGGCTCACCTCTTATGCTGAACATCAGATGCACCTAAAACCTGATGCAATCCCCAAGCACCAACGACCCTACAAGCTGACGCCCGAAAAACGTGAGGTTTTACGACACCAGTTAGATGAATTGTTACGCCAGGGTATCATTACTCCTGTCAGTGAAAAAGAAGATATCCCCATTTCTAGCCCCATTGTACTTGTCTCAAAGCGTAATAAGCCCAAACCGGGAGTCGAACCGGGATCTCGAGAGGCCAGTCTGTCTATGTATAGATTCTGTGTTGATTTCCGTTATCTAAACTCCCAAACACAGGATTTTTGTTATGCTATACCAAGTGTAGAAGAACTGACGAAGTATTTCACACACAGAACTCCAAATTACATAACTTCTATGGATATGGCTCAAGGTTTTTTTCAGGTCGGGATCTCCAGCCAGACTTCCAAGTATACTGCATTCAATACATGCTTTGGCACATACAAATTTTCCCGTTTGTCCATGGGTTTGAAAACGAGTCCGAACAATTTTCAGCTTTTAATGGACCGTATTCTGAGTGGGCTATCTTTCAAAAGTGTTCTTTGCTATATAGATGATGTTTTAATCATTTCTGAAACTTTTGAACAGCACATGAGAGATCTGCAAGAAGTTTTGATCGCTTTAGACAAGCAGGTTTGAAACTGCCACCCCATAAATGTAAATTTGCACACAGTAAGTGTGTTTTCTTAGGCCATGAAACATCTAAAGAAGGGCTCAAACCTCCAACTGACCGTGTGAAAGCTATTGCTGAGTATCCAGTTTCTAAGAATGTTAAAGCTCTGAAGCGTTATTTAGGGTTGATGGATTGGTTCAAAAAGTTTATCCCTCAGTATAGTGTGATTGCACATCCTTTGTACAAACTGCTACGCAAAAATGTGAAGTTTTCATGGCAAACAGAGCAACAAACTGCATTTGAACAACTTAGGGAGTGTTTGCTCAACTCAGAAGCGTTGGCTTTTCCCTGTTATGACCTGCCATTTTTCTTATCTGTGGACAGTTCAAGTAAAGGCATAGGGTATATGTTACATGAGAAACAGCCGGGTGGTGATCAAGGTGATATTTTGAAAGTGATGCGCTTCGGCTCAAAGTCTCTTTCAAAATGGCAAGAGTCATATGGTCCTACAAAACTAGAGTTGTTAGCCATGGTTACGAGTATCCTTGATTGTGCTTCATATTTACGAGGTCGTAAATTTATTGTGGAATGTGATCATCAGGCGCTCAAGCCATTATTTCAGAAAGTCTCAAAGGTGTTATTTATGAAAGGTGGTTGGCTATTTTGCAGGAGTTAAATTTTGAAATTCGGTACCGGAAGGCAGATGAAATGGTTGTTCCAGATGCCCTTTCCAGGGTTCATAGTCAAAATGACCCTTCATTTTCCAGTCCTGATGAAGAAAACCCCTTTTTTCCGTATGTTCCAGAGAACACTGGGAAAATTACATTACCTGAGGGAAGGTCACTTCAGGAACTCC
The DNA here is from genome assembly GCA_963580285.1 of Lucinisca nassula. Classification (NCBI taxonomy): domain Eukaryota; kingdom Metazoa; phylum Mollusca; class Bivalvia; order Lucinida; family Lucinidae; genus Lucinisca; species Lucinisca nassula. Next base: position 848,145 of record CAUZLF010000536.1, on the reverse strand, counting down.
TCACCTGTCATAAAACTGATGAGGAGGTTTGTGGGGTGGTTTTTGCAGCAAGGCTCTGAAATTATTTTGAAATCTGACATATAGACTCTGAAATAATTGACTCACAGGGGTAGACAAAGCATAGATTAAAAAGGGGAAAGAGGAACACTCATGCAAATCAAATCCCTGTCCATGCTGACAAATACACTGCTGACAGTAAAGATCAGACTGTGCACAATGACGATAAATCGCAGACAAGTATGTCCGATCGGACTAGTAGTAGTAGTGCTACAAATGTTTCTTCTTTTACGGGGAGTGAAACTTCACAATCAAGCTTTCTTGAAGATGAGGTGAAGAATATAGCATTATTTACCAAGTTTGATTTTAGTCCTGCAAAGACCAAGGAGTTACAGAAAGTTACAAAAAGTCAGAAAAGGCAAGACGAATTCTGTTAGAATTTAGTGACTATGCTGTTATTGACGGACTTCTTTGGCACTCAAGTGTTGCAAAATCAAAACGCACGAAACATCTTGAGCATTATCAACTTGTTTTACCCGACACTATAATCAAGCCTGTCATACAATTGTACCACGACGGCCCAATGAGTGGACATGGGGAATTACAGACACACTGGACCGAGTAAAAGAACAATACTTTTTTCAACGCATGGGTCCCATTATCACTGATTATGTCAGATCATGTCAACAGTTTAAAAAACGCAAGCTCACAAAACACCATACCAAAGCTGGTATTACAGCATACTCTCAGCCCAAGTAGCCTTTTTTAAGTTTGGCAAATTGATCTGTTTAGCCCTCTACCACCCTCTTCTTCCCAAGGCTTTACTTATGTTCTCACTTGCATAGACATGTTTAGCAGGTATTTGGCCACAATCCCACTAGCTAACAAAAATATCTTGTCGGTTGCATCAGGTTTGACCTAGCTCTTTACCATATATGGCGTTTGCAATACCCTGATATCGGATATGGGTACAGAAAATACAAGCAGATGAGGTATGTACGGAGATGGTTATTGGAATCAGTAACCATGCAAGTCACCATGCAATACGCATGCGCCGACTGGAGTGCTGGCTCCACGTTTTGCATTTCCGGCCTGATTTCCTACTTTCGATTTATTATTTACAACCAACTGACTGACAACCTGTTCACCTGAGAATACTAAGTCTTAGGTTTATCAATGTAATAATTAATTCTCATGATCCAAACACACTAGAAATAAGACTGTGTCATATGTTAATTCTTACACATGGTATTTGTAATCATACATCCTCTATCAGCTGAATTGTCCGCTGGAGAGAAAATTGTCAATAAATTCGTCATGGTCCTATTACGGCAAATGTCACTGTGAAGGTAGGGTATTGTATCCCGTGGTGACTGGGAAGTATGGCAAGCCATTTTACTATTTCTTATGGAGAGTGTGTGTGTGAATTCGGGTTTAACGTCGCTTTCAACAATTTTTCAGTCATATCACGACGGTGTCTGGTAGCGACAGGGAGCTCAATGCTCACTTTTATAGTGCTGCCTCACTGAAGTATAATGTCCCAGACACATTACATGATACCACACCCAGTCACATTATCCTGACACTGGGTCGACCAGTCCTAGCTCAACCCCGTAAATCTGAGTGCCAAGCGAGGAGCAGCTAGTACCATTCTTAGCGACTTTGGTATGTCGCGGCCCAGGATCGAACCCGTGACCCCCTGTTCCCCGGAGCGGTCACTCTACCAACTAAGCTATCGGGGCCAGTCTATTTATTATGAATTGTAGATATCTTATTTATTGTAAAAGATATCATATATTATATTAGATATTTATTATATATGATATCTTACATATATAAGATATCTAATATAATAAATAAGATATCTTATATAGCATATAAGAATATGATATGTTATATAAGATATCTTATATGCTATATTAGATATCTTATATAGGATATAAGATATCTAATATAGGATATAAGATATCTAGTATGGTATATAAGATATCTTATTTACCAAAATATATAAGCTATCTGATATGCTAAATAAGATATCTAATATAGCATATAAGATATCTTATATAACATATCAGATATCTTATATATTACATAAGACATCTTATGTAATATATAAGATATCTTATTTAATAAGGGAAATAAGATATCTTATATGATATATAAGATATCTCATATATTATATAAGATATCTTATATGTTATATTAGATATCTTATTTGGTATATTAGATATCTTATTTAGCATATCAGATATATATTCCAGTAAATAAGATATCTAATATCCTATTTCAGATATCTTATTTAATATATTAGATATCTTATATAGCATTACAGATATCTTATATAATATATAAGATATCTTATTTACCTAACTATTTAAGATATCTTATATGACAAATAAGATATCTAATATATTTCACCAAAAAAATAATGAATTCTCCCCAAAACTGCCAAGGAATGACTACCCCCATTTATGCCTAACATTCCAGAAACCCTGGCAAACAGTGCAGGCCCAGATCAGATCAGGGCCTACACTATTAATAAAATGTTCAGCTTTATTCAGATTACACAACCTCTCATCATGTGTCATACCTAATTTCCGAAATGGGCTCCTGTCCTAAATAAGCAGGAAGATTGCATTTGGTACAAAAAAAAATATATATATATAAAAGGGACAAAGAAAAATTGAACTAATTATGCGAAAAGTAGAGGCAGAAACCAGGCTGAATATATGGACAGTCTGGTGAGAGTCTTTGTTTTTTGTTTTTGTCAAAATACATGCAGTGAGCAGTGCTTGGCATAACTCAAGTTTGAAGTTAATTTATACTTCCACTATCTTGTAAGGGAAGGTAATTAAATTATACAAACAAAAGCAAGCTGGATTTATTCTCTCTCTCTCTCTCTCTCTCTCTCTCTCTCTCTCTCTCTCTCTCTCTCTCTCTCTCAAAAAAGAAAGATGTTGTCTTTAATCTGATCGCACGTGTTTGGGAACCCCGTTTTATTTATAAACACATATGTACAATTACAGTTTATAATTAATAATTATAATTTCTCCAGTCCTCTGTAGCAGTCTAATGGAGAGGTAGTGACTATTATTTGTCATTTCTTTCCAATTTATATAATATATCTTATATGTTAATTAAGATATCTTATTTATCAAACTTATATAATATATCTTATATGTTAAATTAAATATCTGATATACCAATTAAGATATTTTATATAAAAATATAAATAAGATATCTGATATAATATATCAGATATCTGATATGTTATATTAGATATTTTATATGCTATATAAGATATCTTATTTAGTATATTAGATATCTTATATAGCATATAAGATATCTTTTATGTTTTAGTAAACAAGATATCTTATATGTTATATAAGATATCTTATATGTTAAATAAGATATCTTATATAACATATAAGATATCTTGTTTACTAAAACATATATCATTTCAGATATCTGAATTGCAGAATTAAATAAGATATCTCATATAGGATATAAGATATCTACTTTAGGATATAAGATATCTTAATTGTTATATCAGATATCTTATATAGGATATAAGATATCTTATATAAATTTTTTTACATTCCATAATAAATTCATAATTTCTTTGCATCAAACAAAGTATCCTTTAACAAATCCTTACCTACCTTCATTTATGAGGTGCCATTTTACTATTTAATTGAAATTCAAGATTTTGTTTGTTTGTATTGGAGTTAAAAGGCCCAGTCCTAACTATTTAGGTCATTTTTAAGCCGGTCAGTTTACCATTCCACACTTTTAGTGGGCAAGCTTATACGTAAGCTGTTAACCACATTTCGAAAACACTGCCTATACAAATACATTGTAAAGTTTATCACCACAAAAAGGAAACTTTAAAGATGAAAAATTGATATTTTTCTTATTTCTGCTTAAAATAGAGATGCTGGTTACATGTTAGAACCGCTTCCCCGAGGCGGTTCTAACGAGTACCCACAATCTATATTTTGGAGCAGAAATAAGAAAAAAAAGGTTTACCCCTGCCAACCCAAGTTTTACTATATAAAAGTGGGGTTCAAGAGGGTCAAACGCTTTATAGACGCGCTTCATGATAAGTACAGTGCACATTCTTTCACAGAAACGGACAACTGCCCTTCTTGAATCAGCAGAATGGAGAAAATGACTGTAAAATAGATTTCATGATCCATGTCCAGGAAAGAATGTTGCCGACACCGACATGACTCGAACACGTGTCCTTCTGATCACCAGTCAGACCTACATCTCACTGAGCTACCGAGGTCAGCTTGAATTTCAAGATATTTGTTAATAAAATTTCTGATATCTATAATAAAATTATTGGATTGCAATAAATATTATTAGATATGTATAAATAATATTAGATATCTATTATCTATTTTATGATATACATAATGCATTTAGGGACATCTATAATTCGAATTATAGATATCTTTTATTCGATGGAAAGATGTTAAATATTTAAGAACATATAATTACATTTATTGATATCAATAATATAGTTTCTTTTATTCATTATTGAAAATTGTGACATCTATAATTCAGCCTTCTAAATGATATCTATAATTTGATTTTTAGATATCTATATATGCAAAGGAATTATATATGTATATATCTATATATTGAAAAATAGAGAGCTATAATTTAAACATATATTAGATATCATTATTATAGATATTATTTATAGATATCATTATTATAGATATTATTTATAGATATCATTATTATAGATATTATTTATTGATATCTTGCAATAAGTATTGATATACTATAGTTTATTACAGATATCTATAAATCAAATTATAATTATCAATAAATCAAATTATAGATATGAACAATTAACATTATTGATATCTATAATTATCTGTATTTTTTGCTATCATAAAATGAAATTCATGATATGTTATATATATTTCTTGATATCAATAGATTTGTTTCCTGATATCAATAATTTCTTTGCATATATAAAATCTAAAAATCAAATTATAGAGATCATTTAAAAGGCTGAATCATAGATATCAAAATTTTCAATAATGGTTATCATAAAATACATTTTGGTCATGAATAAATGAAATTATTGATATTTTATAATATTTATCTATATATTGAAAAATAGATAGCTATAATTTAAACATATATTAGATATCATTATTATAGATATAATTTATAGATATCATTATTATAGATATTATTTATAGATATCATTATTATAGATATTATTTATTGATATCTTGCAATAATTATTGATATACTATAGTTTATTACAGATATCTATAAATCAAATTATAATTATCAATAAATCAAATTATAGATATGAACAATTAACATTATTGATATCTATAATTATCTGTATTTTTTGCTATCATAAAATGAAATTCACGATATGTTATATATATTTCTTGATATCAATAGATTTGTTTCCTGATATCAATAATTTCTTTGCATATATAAATATCTAAAAATCAAATTATAGAGATCATTTAAAAGGCTGAATCATAGATATCACAATTTGCAATAATGGATATCATAAAATACATTTTGGTCATGAATAGATGAAACTATTGATATTTTATAATGCTCTTTAATATTTGGTATCCATATATCAAAATAAAAGATATCTACTATTGAAATTATTGATAACCATTTACTTACTATGGATATCATGAAAAAAAAAATATATCTAATATCAGTAATGTTAATTATCTATAAATTGATTTATAGATATCTACAAACTGATTTATAGATGTCATTATTACAGATGTTATTTATCGATATCTGACAATTATTATTATTAAACTGTAGTTTATTTCAGATATCTATAAATCAAATTATAGATATCAATAAATCAAATTATAGATATGTACAATTAACATTATTATATTTATAATTATCTGTATGTTTTGCTTTCATAAAATGAAATCCGTGATATGTAATATATATTTCTTGATACCAATAGATTTGTTTCCAGATATCAATAATTTCTTTGCATAAATAAATATCTAAAAATAAAATTATACAGATCATTTTAAGGCTGAATCATAGATATCACAATTTTCAATAATGGATATCATAAAATTCATTTTTGTAATGAATAAATGAAACTATTGATATTTTATAATGCTCTTCAATATTTGGTATCCATATACCAAAAAAATAGATATCTACTATTGAAATTATTGATAACCATTTACTTACTATGAATATCATGAAAAAAAATAAATATCTAATATCAGTAATGTTAATTATCTATAATTTGATTTATAGATATCTACAAACTGATTTATAGATGTCATTATTATAGATGTTATTTATCGATATCTGACAATAATTATTATTAAACTGTAGTTTATTTCAGATATCTATAAATCAAATTATAGATATCAATAAATCAAATTATAGATATGTACAATTAACATTATTAATATCTATAATTATCTGTATGTTTTGCTTTCATAAAATGAAATCCGTGATATGTAATATATATTTCTTGATACCAATAGATTTGTTTCCTGATATCAATAATTTCTTTGCATATATAAATATCTAAAAATCAAATTATAGAGATCATTTAAAAGGCTGAATTATAGATATCACAATTTTCAATAATGGATATCATAAAATATATTATGGTCATAAATAAGTGAAACTATTGATATTTTAAAATGCTCTTCAATATTTGTTATCCATATATCAAAATAATAGATATCTAATATTGAAATTATTGACAACCCTTTACGTATTATGGATATCATAAAATAAATAATAAATATCTAAAATCAATAATGTTAATTATCTATAATTTGATTTATAGATATCTACAAATTGATTTATAGGTGTCTATAACAAAGAAATAGGATATCAATAAATATTATTACATATCTATAAATAATATTAGATATGTATTATTTATTTCATTATATCCATAATGTGTTAAGGGATATCTGTAGTTCCAATTATAGATATCTTTTATTCGATATAGAGATATCAAATATTGATGGACATTTCAGGATATCAAGAATTACATTTATTGATATCCTTCATATATTTTCTGATATCCATTATTGAAAACTTTGATATCTATTATCCAGCCTTGAAATGGTATCTGTAATTTGATTTTTAGATATCTATATATGTAAAGGAATCATGGATATCATTAGACAAATTTATAGATATCAAGAAATATATATTACATATCATTGATTACATTTTATGATGTCAAATTATTGATAATAATGTTAATCATACATATCTATAATTTGATTTATAGATATCTATAATTTGATATATAAATATCTAAAACACAATTACAGATTTCTCCGAATCGTATTAAATAGTAATATCGCATCATGCCTAATACACTTGGCATGATGACTCATACCGCTGTCATTATGACTCGCATAGCTGTCATGATTACTCATATACCTTTTGTCCTGACTCAAACACGTGCCACTCTCTATCACTTTGACTCGTTTAGCTCTTGCTATGACTCACTTTGACCCATACAGCTGTCACGGTGACTCATACTTCTGTAACCATTACTTATCATGCTGTCACGAGTTGCATACAGCATGGATCATACAGCTGTCACGACTACTTAAACACTTGTCAGCATAACTTATAAAGCTAATGACTAATACTGCTGTCACCATGAATCATACGCCACCATAAATCAAACAGCTGTCATCTTGACTCATACAGCTGTCAGTGATGCATGCATCTGGCATCATGGCTTTTACAGCTGACACCATTACACATAGAGCTGTCACAATGACTTATGTAGCTATAACCGTGACCGGAAGCACAAAGCAGTAAATATTAACATTACCACAGTTATGTTCTAACAATCTAATTAAAAATAGTACTGTTACTCTTCACAAACAATTATATTAAAAAAAAAGAGTTCAAATAATAGCTATATGAGTCCAAGTGGTAGCTTTATAAGTCATCGTAAAGTAAAACATGTATGAGTCATATTGACAGCTGTTGTAGACATGGTGACAGTTGTAGTAGTCATGGTGGCAGCTGTAGGAATCATGATGTGAGTCATGTTGACAGGTGTATAAGTGATGTTAACACTTTCTGTTCTAATTGGTTTCATATACACATGTAAACTGATTTACTATGTTATTTTTCATATATATTGTGTAAGTCATGTATACTTTGCAATGTATGATTCCACTGATATTGTAATCAGTATTTCATAAATAAATAAAAGAACTATCAACAGGACTCACATAGCAAAAAACCTTCATTCCGACAGCTTTCACCATGAATCCCAAAGCTATCTCAATGACTCATATAACTGTCAGCATGATTCGTGCATCTCTAAGCGTGATTCCTAAAACTATCCCCTTGATGAAAGCAGCTGTCACCATGGCACATACATCTGTCTCCGTGATTCATACAGCCACCGGTATGTCTCATCCAGCTATAAGCATGACTCATATAGCTGTCACCAGGGGTCAGTGACACCCACAGCTGTCTCCAAGGCTCATACAGCTATCACAATGACCCATATAGCTGTCATAATGACTCTCATACTGCTGTCACAATGACTCATGCAGTTGTAACAATGGCTCATACAGCTGTCTATATGGCTCATACAACTATCACCATAACTCATTCAACTATCATCATGACTCGTACTGCTGCCACCATGACTGATAAAGCTGTCATCATCACTCATACAGCTATCGCCATGACGTATGCGGACAGCACTTTCATAGCTGTTAGCATGGCTCTTCCAGCTGTCTCTGTGGTTCTTACAGCAATCACCATGACTCATACCGCTGTCACCATTACTAATTCAGCGATTGTCATGACCTATTCAGCTATCACCATGAATACAGCAAACATCTATCTCCATATCTACTGTAGATATTGCGATGACTCATACAGCAATTAGATCACTCACACAGCTGTTACCATAACTCATACAGCCAATAGTCTTTCTGTGCTAATTGGTTGCACATACACATGCCACTGATTTACTATTTTATTATTTCTTATATATTGTGTATACCATGTATGCTTTGCAGTGTATGATACCACTGATATTGTTTTCAGTATTTCATTTATAAATAACAGAAATATCAATATGACTAACACTGCTAATACCTTCATTCATACAGCTTTCACCGTGACTACGATAGCCATCACAATGACTCATATAACTGTCATCATGATTCATGCATCTCTAGGTGGATTCCTACAGCTATCACCGTGCTGAAAGCAGCTGTCACCATTGCATATACTTCTGTCTCCGTGACTCTTACAGCCATAAGTATGTCTCATACAGCTGTATGCCAGACTCATATAGCTGTCACCAGGAGTCATTGAGCTTTCACTTTGACACTTACAGCTGTCTCCAAGGCTTATGCAGCTATCATAATAACCCAAACAGCTGTCACAATGACTCATACTACTGTCATCATGACTGATACAGTTGTAACCATGGCTCAAACAACTATCACCATGACTGATACAACTATCATCATGACTCGTTCTGCTGCCAGCATGACTGATAAAGTCGTCATCGTCACCCATACAGCTATCGCCATGACGATGCTGACAACACTATCATAGTGCTGTAAGCATAACCCATGGAGCTGTCATCATTGATCATACAGCTGTCTCTGTGGTTCTTACAACAATCACCATGACTCATACTGCTGTCGCTATTTCTAAAGTAAAGTAATTATCATGCCCCATTCAGCTGTTACCATGACTAACACAATGTCTCGGGTATCTTAATTTCACATACAGCTGCCACCAATACTTATTCTGTTTTCAACAGTTATAGCTTCTATAGCCATCAGCATGGAATATGCTGCTGTATCCATTGGTCATACATCACCTTAAAGGCTGTCACAATGACTCAAATAGCTTTCTTTACGACTTCTATAGCTCTTACAATCACTACTCTAGGTGTCAGCATGAATCTTACGAAGGTAACCATGACACCTTGTCACCATGACTCATACAGTTACCACCATGACTCGCATCCCTTCCACTAAGACTTATATAGCGTTCATCGTGTCTAATACAGCAATCACTATAACTAATACAGCTGCCACGACAACTCATAGCATAACTCATACGGCAATCACGATAACTCGTACAGCTATCAGCACGACACAAACAGCTATTACAATAACTCATAGAGCTATTTCCATGACTCGGATATCTCTCAGCACGACCTTTAAAGCTTTCACCAAGACACCTATAGCTACCACCTTTACTCATTCAGGTGTTATTTTGACTTTTTAGCTATCGTAAACACCTATACGGCTGTAACCATGACTAATACAGCTGTTAACATCACACATACAGCTGTCCCCATGACTCACTAATCTTTCATCATGACTACTGCTACGAGTGTCAGTATAACTACTACAGCTATCAATATGACTAATGCATCTTTAAAAATAGCTCATACGATCGTCATCATGGCTTATATAGCTATCGCCAATGCTTACAGCTTCCACAGTAACTCTTACAACTGTCACCATAATTCATGCAGCTCTAAACGTGATCCCAACAGCTATCACCATGGCGAATGCAGCTGTCACCACAGCTCATACAGCTATCTCCATGACTCATAGAGCCACCAGTCTGTGCTCATACAGCTTAAAGCATCGCTCATATTGCTATCGGCAGGGTTCATACAGCAAACACTATGTCTAATACAGCTGTAACAATGAGCCAGATGACTACGCCTAAAGCTGTCTTCATGCCTGGATGACTCGAACGGCTGTCACAGTCACTCATTCATTGACCACCATGGCCCATATAGCTATCATAATGACTAATACAGCAAGCTCCCGCCCATCGGGACTTTGAGAAATAAATCGGTATGCAAAGTGCTTCCACGCAGAGCTGAAACCGACCGCACATGAGAAGTGGTATGCAGCATAGGTCTAAGCCTGTTCAGGCAAAACGGTGCGAGTCGGACCGTCCATGCATATAAACATTTTGATTTCAAAGGGCGACAGTGCTTGGGATTTCATTTCATCTCAATGTCGGGTAAAAGTCCCACAAAATTGAAAGCAACATTTCGAAAATGACCTAAATAGTGTTGACAGGGACTTTAAACCTCTATTCAAACAAACAAACAAACAAACAAAGAAAAGACTAATAGAGCTATCTCAATCACTCAAACAGCTATCACCATGAGGGTTGTAGCTATTACCATCACTCATACAGCAATTAAGATGACTCATACAGCTGCCACCAGGACTCACATAGATATTACCACGACTTCTATAACTATCACCATGAATTATACAGCTACCACCATGATTCATACAGATATATTTATTCACATACAGCTGTCACCACGACACACAGCGCATTCAATAGCCATATCTCTAAAACTGTCACAAAGAACCATGCAGCTGAAACCAATCGCTCATACAGCTGTCCATATCAACATGACTCACACAGCTTTCCTCACGACTCCTACAGCTGTCACCATGACTTCTTCAGATGTCATCATGTCTCATACAGCGGTCCCCATGACACATACTGCAGCCATCATGACGCATACAGCTGCCAGCACGACCTCTACACGAATCATACGGCGCCCAAAATGACTCGGATATCTTAATTTCATATACAGCTGCCATAAAGACGTATTCCTTTTCAACAGTCGTATCTCCTGTAGCTATAAATTATGCAGCTGTAACCATTGTTCATGTAGCTATAAACATCGCTTATAAGGCTGTCAACATGACTCACACGGCTTTCTTTATGACTTCTACAGCTGACACTATGACTACTTTAGTTGTCACCATGACTCTAACAATGGAACCCATGACACCTATAGCTGTCACCATGACTCAAACAGCTGTCAACGTTGCTCGCATCCCTCTCACTAAGACTGATATAGCTTTTGTCGTGTCTAATTCAGCGATCACTATAACTTATACAGCTGACACGACGAGTAATATCATTACTTATACAGCCATCACGATGACTCATACAGCTATCAACACGCCACCACGACACATACAGCTATGACCATAACTCAAACAGCTTTTACCATGACTCCGATATCTATTAGCACGCCTTTTAAGCTTTCACCAAGACACATACAGATATTGCAATTACACATTCAGATATCACATTGACTTGTATAGCTATTGTTATGACCCATTACCAATTCAACTGTTAACATCACACATACCATGACTCACAAATATGTCATCATGGCAACTGCTGCTTTCAGTATGACTTCTACATCTGTCAATAGATCTTTCAAAATGGCTCATATGGCTGCCATCATGGCCTTTACAGCTATCACATGACAACAGCTTTCACCGTGACACTTAGAACTGTTACCATAATTCATGCAGCTCTCATCTTGATCACTACAGCTGTCACCATGATGAATACAGCTGTCATCTTAGTTCATGCAGCTATCTCCGTTACTCATACAGTCATCACTCCGTGCTCATACAGCTATGAGAATCGCTCATATTGCTTTCGTCAGGGGCCATAAAGCTTACACAGCTGTAACAATGAACCAAATGACTATGCCTAAAGCTGTCTTCATGCCTCATACAGCTATCAGCATGAATCAAACAGCTGTCACAGTGACTCATTTAGTGACCATTATGACTAATATAGCTATCACTATGATTTATACAGCAAGCCCCGTAAACCTCTATTCAAATAAACAAAGGGAAGACTAATACAGCTATCACAATTACTCGTACATATATCACTTTGAAATTTTGATTCTTGTAGCTATTTCCATAACGCATACAGCTATTAAGATGACTCATACAGCTTTCACCGTGACTCACGCAGCTATCACCACGACTTCTATCACTATCACCATGATTCATACAGCTACCAACATGACTCATACAGATATTTTAATTTCAAACACAGCTGTCACCAAGACCCATAACACTTTCATCAACCATATTATCTAATGTAATGTCACTATGATTTGTGCAGCTGCAACCATTGTTCATACAGCTGTTCATATCAACATGACTCACACAGCTATTCTCACGACTCCTACAGCTGTCACCATAACTGCTTCAGATGCGATTATGTCTCACACAGCGGTTGCCATGACACATACAGCTGTCATCATGACGCATACAGCTATCAACATGACTCGCATAAGTCTTCACAGTTGCTCACACAACTGTCAACATGACTAAAACAGCTAGCCCCATGACTTACAATGCTATCATCATGACTCATTGAGCTGTGACCACCATAAAAGCCTCTGCGGGTGTAGTGGTTAAACTACTCGACTTAGAAACCATGTATCTTGGGGGTTCGATTTGAGCAGATAATGTTATCTTAGTGCAGATTATATTTTCCTTTCCTTTATGATCATACGCCTTGCAAACTATATTGCTGTGTATGAAGATACTCAATAAAACCGAGTCTCCGATTTTCGTTCTTTATGTGTTCTTTGTTTCCAAAGGCAACCTTTACCTCACTGCAGCTGTTGTTAAGTGCCGTGTGGCGGCCGTAAAAAGTCTCCCTGTGCTTCATCATAGGGCAGATTATATTTTCTTTTCCTCTGGGATCATTGAGCCTATTTTGTTTACTTTGAATATCGAATATCGCTTAAGCCGGTGCTAGGCATATGCAGCCTTGCAAACTATATTGCTGTGTATGAAGAGCCTCACTAAAACCGAGTCTCCAATTTTCGTTCTTGTATGTGTTCTTTGTTTCCAAAGGCAAACATTTAGCTTTTTATTCTCCAGACTTTTGGATAAGTCTTTAAACTGAGGTCAACTTTCTATATGATCTTAGTTGTTGGTGGGAGAAAACATGCCTCAGCACGCACGCACGCACGCACACACATACACACACACACACAGAGCTGTCACCATGACTTACATGTATACTGCTTCCACCATGACGACTACAGCTGTCACTACGACTGATAAATGTACGTATCACTAAAACAGGGACAAATTCATTTATTACCATGACTCTTTTATCTATTACTAGGACTTAAACAGCTTCCACCATGACTCCTAAAGCTATTACCATTACTCATACTGATATTACTGTGACTAATACAGCAATCAACACGACTCACGCTGCTAGCGCATTGACGACTAAAGTTATCACCATGACTCATACAGCTGCCACTTTGATTCATACAGCTGTCCCTATGACGTATAAAGCTACCAGAAGACCCAAACAGTTGTCACAATGACTCTTTCAGCTGCTGTCATAATTCAGAGGTTGGTGCTATCGTTATTACTATACTACAGCTGTCACCATGACTCCTTCATGGGCCAGTCTGGCTTATACCACCATGACTCATACAGCTGTCCCTATGACGTATAGAGCTGCTACAAGACCTATACAGTTGTCACAATGACTCTTACAGCTGCTGTCATAATTCATAGGTTGCTGCTATCGCTATGACTACACTATAGCTGTCACCATGACTCCTTCATCGGCCACTCTGGCTCATATCACCATGACTCATACAGCTGTCCGTATAAAGCTGCCACAAGACCCATACACTTGTCACAATGACTCTTATATCTGCTAAGCCCCGCCCATAGGGGCTTGAAGAAATATATGGGCTGCATGATGCTTCCAGGCAGAGCTGAATCCGGCCCGCACACTAGTACTGGTAAACCGCTTAGAGGATCTAAGCCTGTCCAGGAACCGCGGTGCGAGGCGGACCGTCCATGCTAATAAACCATATTGGTTTCATTGGGCGACAGGGCTTGAGATGTCATTTCATCTCAATGTCGGATAAAAGTCCCACAAAATTGGAAGCAGCGTCTCCAAAATGACCTTTAGAGGGTTGACGGGGCCGTAAAACCTTAAATCAAACAAACTTACAGCTGCTGTCATAATTAGGAGGTTGCTGCTATCGCTATGTCTACACTATAGTTGTCACCATGACTCCTTCATCGGCAACTCTGGCTCATATCACCATGACTCTTGCAGATGTCACTATGGTTCATAAAGCTAATATAGACTCATAGAGCTATCATCATGTCGCCTTAAGCTGTCACCATGGCTAATAAACTATCATCCTGATTCACACAGCTTTCATCATGACTCACACAGTTATAAGCATGGCTCATATAGCTTTCAACATAGGTCATACAACTATCACTATGACTATCCCCAAGAATCACATAGCCAAGATAATCCTGCACCCTACGATTTTCTGTTCCATGTTGTAGTACTTGCTTCCAAAAGATTATCCCTTATATATGACATTTTAACTTCAGCTGGTGTTTAGGGAATGTGTGGCGGCTGTCAAAAGTCTCCCTGCCCTTCGGCATAGTTTGGGTTATATTTTCTAGTCCATTTCGATCATTGATTCCACTGCTTAAATTTTAGAATATTTGAGGGTCACTGGCAAGGCCTAAATGCGGAAACTAGCTAGTCCGTCCCATAAAAACTTGGTTCCGTATTGTAGCCCTTGGTTGCTTGCTAAGGATTGCCCATTATATAGAACATCATGCAGTTATTACCATGTATCAAATGGCTATCACCATGTCACCCGCAGCTGACTTCCTGACTCATACAGCTATCATCATGATTCATTTAGCTGTCATCATGACTCATTCAGCTATCCCCACAAATCATCTTGCTATCACTGTTACGCCTGTATTACCTTGGCACATACAACTATCACCATTACTCATACAGCTGTCACCATGACTAATACACCTACCACAAATACTTCTGCAGCTGTCAAGATTATTCATAAATGATTCAGATTCTGTCTCATGAATGAATCAGTGAAATTTGTTCAAACTTGGTACAATATATCATTGTGACCGACCTTAGTTTTTGATGACCTTGACCTTATTTCTAAGGTCAAAGGTCCCCAAAACTGTCAATTTTGGCTTATCTGCACAGGTGTCTTGAATGAATAGCTGTTATTTGGCCAGACTTTCTAGAACATTATTTGTACAATATGTCATTGTAACCTACCAAAGATTTGGTTTGCTTTTGGTGACCTTGACCTTTTTTCAAGGTCACAGGCCCTCAAAAACTGTCAATTTTAGGTCAGAAATGGCTTACCAGCACCCTTTCACATGAGCGAATTGTGATATACTTTTATCTACTCTGTAAACAGTAGATATTTACCGTAAACTTCGCATAAATGTTACGTACCCTGAGTGGTTCTACAGAAAATAGGAATTGTAATTCTGGTTTACTTCCTTTCGGAGATATGGCCCCTTTGAACATTGAAAATAGTCACCTTATTCATGTATTAATGTCAACTTTATTAAGGGAAAGACTAATGCACCTTCACTTTGAATTCATTTTGACAGTGTTTATGGCAGCCCATCGGGGCTTGAAGAAATAGATGGGCTGCATGATGCTTCCAGAGCTGAAATCGACCACACATAAGTACTTGTAAACCGCTTAGAGGGTCTAAGCCTGCCCAGGCAAGGCGGGGCGAGTGGACCCATCCAAGGTTATAAACCCTATTGGTTTCATTGAGAAGTCATTTTATTTCAGTTTTGGGTAAAAGTCCCACAGAATTGGAAGCAACTTCTCGAGAATGACCTATACAGTGTTGACGGGGATACTTAACCTCAGATCAAACAAACAAGTGTTATGGCACTTGCTTGATGAAAATTAGTGGCAAGGCATAATGCATTGCTTTAATTTTTCTAATGGCATACTGCACTTGTTTTTTTTTTTTTTTTTTTTTTTTTTTTTTATTTGAGGTTTAACATCCCCATCAACATTGTAAAGGTCATTGTTGGAGATGTTGCTTCTAGTTTTGTGGGACTTTTACAAGACATTGAGATGAAATGACATCTCAGGCCCTGCCGCCCAATGAAACCAATATATTTTATATGTATGACGGGCCCAACTGGCACCACTTTTTCCTGGTCAGGCTTAGAACGCCTAAGCAGTTTACCAGTACTCATGTGCCCTCTGTTTCAGCTCTGCGTGTAAGGATCATGAAGCCCAGTCTATTTCTTCAAGCCCCCATGTGTGGGGGCCAGTATACATTTTGATTGTTTTCATACAGCATGCCTTTTTGATCTAATTTGTATAATTTCTACATTTAGGCATGATATAGTGAAGCTGGAGACTAAAGATCGCTGCCATGAGGAAGGCAGTACAATATTTGAGGAACCAAAGGAATTTTGTAAGAACTTTTTACTCGAAATTAGGAAAGCTTTGAGTGAGTTGACTTAAGATTACAGTTTGCCAATTAGACGTGTGCCATTAATTGGTGTAGTCTCAAATATGTTATGCTATCCAATTGATAGGAGTTGTTAAGATGATTCCATTTAAATGCCAGTTAAAGTTAATGGGGCTTGACCAGAAAATATGCAAAAGTAGGATTGGCTCAGCCGTTACATATTTTAGGTGAAGCTTTAGACCTATGCTATAAAATAAAAGTGAAGGCATTGATCTGGAATCGATACAATTGCCTCACACCTCCCATCATTGACAAGAAAGTGATGTTCCATGTATCATGTACTTGTAATTACAGGATTATACTAAATCGTTAAATACGGTTATAAAATCAGACTAAAGATTTTTAGCTCACCAGAGCCGAAGGCTGTGGCAGATCTTATAGGGTAGGCAGTTGTCCGTCGTCTGCGTAGTATGTCTGGCATCAACATTTACAGACAACATCTCTGCTGAAGCCACTGGTCCGATTGAGATCAGATTGTAACTGTAGCATCCTTGGGTTGCAGGATTTAAAGTTTATGTTTTTTTATGAAATAAGTGTGGTTGCTATAGCAACTTTGAGTTTCCATAGACTTCTGATGGGGAAAATTGAAAAATTGTATTAACTGCAAAGCTTTTGCAGATATTTTGACAAAACTTATGTTCCTCGTGTAGTCTAGCATGTGCCAACTGATTTTAGGCATACTGTTCCTTTTTAGCTCGCCTGTACTAAGTACATGGAGAGCTATTGTTTTCATCTCGGTCGTCTGCGTGCGCGTTTGCATTTTTATTTGTGTGATCCTTCCCGTCACACTTCTTAAAGTTATTCAAATGCTTAAAACTCAACAGCCACTCATATTTGGAACTTAAGTACCTGGGAGGGTCTTCTGATGTTTAAAGAGAACCGACCGCTGGGTTTATGCCCCTGAGTGGGCCCAGGGGTCAAAATCTAGAACACCAATGTAATGCTGTGTTAAAGTTTTTGAAATGCTTATATCTCAACAGTCACTCATCACAAAACATTCATACTTACAACTTGGATACCTGGGAGTGTCTTCTGAGATTCCAAGACAACACACCCCTGTGTTCATGCCTGGAAATGGGGATGGGGTGGGGCTAGGGGTCAAAATCTAGGACCCCTTTGTAATTTGTTGTATACGTTTCCATTATGCTAACAAGTTTTAGACACAATTGGTTATACATCAACCAATCAAGTGACATTGGTTCACGTGTAAAAGGGTGAGGGGGGTGATGACCTACATTTCACAGTCCAGTGATTTTGCCTTATACCTTGAAGACTATTTGTAGAAGAAATGTCATACCTGGAATATTAGTTCCATGTGACTCCATGATTGACCTCAAAATATATCTAGGCCACTGTGACCTATATATTTAATGGTTCAGTGATTTTGCCTATTATCTCGAATACTATTTGATGTAGAAATGTCATACCTGGATTATTAGTTCCAAGTGACCTGCTGATTGACCTCAAAATATATCTACATCAGTCTGACCTATATGTCATGGTTCAGTGATTTTGCCTATTATCTTGAATACTATCTGATGGAGAAATGTCATACCTGGATTATTAGTTCCATGTGACCCGATAATTGACCGCAAAATATATCTAGGTCATGGTGACCTACATTTCATGGTCTAGTGATTTTGCCTATTACTTTTAATATTATTTGATGGATAAATGTCAAACCTGGGTTATTAGTTCCATATGATCCCATTATTGACCGCAAAATATATCTAGGTCAGTGTGACCTATATTTCATGGTTCAGTGATTTTGCCTATTATCTTGAATACTTTTTGATGGAGAAATGTCATACCTGGATTATTAGTTCCATGTGACCCGATAATTGACCGCAAAATATATCAAGGTCAGTGTGACCTATATTTCATGGTTCAGTGATTTTGTCTATTATCTTGAATACAATTTGATGGAGAAATGTTAAGCTTGGATTATTTATTCCAAGTGACCCCATGATTGAGCTTGAATTATATCTAGGTAAGTGTGACCTGTATTTCATGGTTCAGTGATTTTGCCTATTATCTTGAATACGATTTGATCGAGAAATGTCTCACCTGGATTATTAGTTCCATGTGACCAGATGATTGACTTAGAAATATATGTAGGTCATTGTGAGCTATTTTCATGGTTCAATGATTTTGCCTTATATTCAGACACAATTTAATTCTGATATGTAATATCTGGAATTATGTTCCATGTGTCCCAGTTATTGATCTCAGAATATATCTAGGTGAGTGTGACCTATATTTCATGGTTCAGCAATTTTACCTTATATCTTGAAGGCGCGAAACAGGCGAGCTATGCTGTCATGTAACAGCTCTTGTTAGTTTTTGCCAAACCAAAATGCCAAAAAGAATAACTAAAAAAATCATCTCCCCAGAAACTATATGCTCTATGAGGCTGAGGCTCAATGGACATATTCACCATATTTTCCCTTACATGTTTAGTTTTTTTCTTTTGTTTTTATTTTTCATGAAATTCTGCTCATTATTTTGGTTGCTATGGCATCTTAGAGAATACATAGCCTTATAATGGTGAAAATAGAAAAATGGTAGTTACTGCCAAGTCTTGCAGATATTTTGACAAAACTTTCATATTAATATCCTTTATGCTGTCATCTATCTGATTTTAGGCCTAATGATCACTTTTATTTGTTGCTTGGCTGCCATGGAAACCGAAATGCCAGAAAAATACTTAAAAAAAACATCTTCTCAGAAACCATATGGGACTGAGACTTTATGGAATATTCACTTGCCATATAATGTTTAATATATTTTATGAAATTCGGTCTTTTGTTTGGTTGTTATGTCAACTTAGAAGTTCAATAGACTTGTAATGTGGAAAATTGAAAACTGGTACTGACTGCCAAAATATAAGAGAAGGCAATGATCAGGAATAGATGCAATCAACCCACAGCTCCCATCGGAGACACCAAAGGGAAAGAAACACAAACATGAAACAACAGACCCTAATGGAAACATCAACTCAGAAAGCCAAAACGGACAGTTAATTTCTCACAAAATGGCCAACTGGCTATCCAAAACAAAATAATATACGCGACACAAACACTTGAGACAAACCATAACAAAAATAAACTGCGACAGAGGAACCACCTTGGAACGGTCAGTAAAATGAACCCCGCTCCGATGGGGGTGGGGGGGGGGGGCTTGAATCAATTTTTCATGGCAACAATCCTCGCGAATACTTCCGTCGCGATTTAGACAAATACTTTGTTCAGTCCGCATGAAGGCTTTCTAACTCATCAGTGCAACATCCCATACCTATATTGTTAATACGTGAAAGTACATCAAGTACATGCTTTTGATGAAAAGTCATGCTTGAATGGCCCCCGGGATGTGGCCAGTTTAGACCCCAGGGACATGATTGGCACAGTTTATGTAGGGGACCACTTGACATTGCTACATGCTTAATATATATGCTCTGCGTCTAGTGGTTTCAGAGAAGAAGAATTTTTAAGCTTTTTTCCATTATAAGTCTATGAGGGCTAAGGGGCCCGGGGAGTGGCCAGTTTAGACCCCAGAGGCATGAATGGCACAATTTATGTAGGGGACCACTTGACATTGCTACATGCTTCATATGTAGGCTCTGGGCCTAGTGGTTTCAGAGAAGTTTTTCCCAATGTAAGTCTATAGGAGCTATATGTTGCCATGCCAACAAGAGTTTCCATCTGATCTGCCCGCAAACATAATGCATCTTTTCCCCCAACCTGATAATGCCTCTCATGAAATTTAATCACGATTGGCCAACTGGCTTTAAAGATATACTTAGTTGAACATGTGAAAGGACGACGGACGACTGATACATGTACGTATCACTCATACAGGGACAGATTCATTTATTACCATGGATCTTGTACTATTACCAAAGGACTTAAACAGCTTCCACCATGACTCTTATAGCTATTACCATTAATCATACTGGTATTACTATGACTAATACAGCAATCACCACGACTCACACAGCTAGCACATTGACTCCTAAAGTTATCACCATGACTCATACAGCTGCCATGATTCATACAGCTGTCCCTATGACGTATAAAGCTGCCACAAGACCCATACAGTTGTCACAATGACTCTTAAAGCTGCTGTCATAATTCAAAGGTTGCTGCTATCGCTATGTCTACACTACATCTGTCACCATGACTCCTTCATCGGCCACTCTGGCTCATATCACCATGTCTCGTGCATATGTCACTATGGTTCATAAAGCTATCACCATGGCTCATAGAGCTATCATCATGCCGCCTTAAGCTGTCACCGTAGCTAATAAACTATCATCCTGATCCACACAGCTTTCATCCTGAAGCATGGCTCATATAGCTTTCCCCATAGGTCATGCAACTATCACTATGACTATCCCTAAGAATCACATAGCCCAGAAAATCCTGTACACTACTACAACCGGCCCCGATAGCTCAGTTGGTAGAGTGTCCGCTCCGGGGAACGGGAGGTCACGGGTTCGATCCCGGGCCGCGACATACCAAAGTCGTTAAAATGGTACTAGCTGCTCCTCGCTTGGCACTCAGATTTAGGGGGTAGAGCTAGGACTGGTCGACCCAGTGTCAGGATAATGTGACTGGGTGTGGTATCATGTAATGTGTCTGGGACATGATACTTTAGTGAGGCAGCACTATAAAAAGTGAGCATTGAGCTCCCTGTCGCAACCAGACACCGTCGTGATATGACTGAAAAATTGTTGAAAGCGACGTTAAACCCGAATTCACACACACACTACGATTTTCGGTTCCGTGTTGTAGTCCTTGCTTCCAAAGGATTATCCCTTATATATGCTATTTTACCTTCACCACAGCTGGTGTTAAGGGAATATGTGGCGGCCGTAAAACGTCTCCCTGGCCTTCATCATAGTGTGGGTTATATTTTCTAGTCCTTTTGGATCATGGATTCCACTGCGAAAGTTTGAGAATATTTGAGGGTCACTGGCTAGGCCTAATTGCGGAAACTAGCTTGTCTGTCCCAGAAAGACTTGTACACTACGTTGCTATCACTATGTCAACCGCAGCTACCTTCATGACTCATACAGCTTTCATCATGATTCAGTTAGCTGTCATCATGACTCATGGAACTGTCACCATGAGTCAAACAGCTGTCATCATGACACATACAGCTATCCCCACGAATCATATAGCTATCTCGGATACGCCTGTATTACCTTGGCCCATACAGCAATCACCATAACTTATACAGCTATCAGCACGACTAATACAGCTACCACAGCTACTCATGCAGCTGTCAAGATAAATCATCGAGCTCTCACTATAACTCACACAGCTGTCACACAGCTTTCACCATGAGTGAGTGAGTGAGTTTTTGTTTTACGTCCCACCAACAGCTAAGGTCATACGGAGACGGGACCTCGGTTTAAAGACTCATCCGAAAGTCTGGAGAAGCCCGGGATCGATCCTGCGATCCCTGGTTTACAAGGCGAGTAGCATAACCACTGCACCACAGGGGCTTCTAGCTTTCACCATGAATCATATTTTAGAATAATTACTCTTATAGCTATCACCATTTGTTATACAGCTATCACCATGATTCGTACTGCTGTAATTATGTGTCATACAGCTGTCCCCATGATTCATATACCGTAGCTACCATCATGAATCATATAACTACTCTTACAGCTGTCATCTTGGCTTATACAGATATCAGAGTGACCCATGCAACTGTCAACAAGGCCATTAAACTGTAAAAAATGACTTATACAGCTATTACTATGACCAGTTAGTGTACTACATATATCTAACAATCTTCAAGCCAAATATTCATGTTGGAGAGGTACAGATAAACACCTCGTTTTTCATCACTATAAGAATATAAAAATATGCAAATATATATATAAATATATATGACTATATTGTGATGAATGTTACAAGTTTTAAAATGTCTGCAAAATGTACAGATCTGTCCATGTTCATTAAAGAAGTTGGAGGGGCATATTGCTTCTGCTTCGTTCGTCCGTCTGTCTGTCCGTTTTGATGCGTAACATATCCTAAGAACCGCGTATGCTAGCGTTTTGAAATTTTATATATGGATTCCTCGTGGACAATTAGGTGACGCGATTTTTTTTCTCATCCCCTTTCGAGAGTTATTGCCACTTGATTTTTTTTGTGGGGGGTGGATAAAATCTTGTCAGCAAAATATCTCAAAATTCATTGGAGCTAGAACATTGAAAGTTAGTGAATAGATTTGTGGTGATGAGTTATTACCCTTTGTCACTTTGGGTATTTGTACATTGTACCTCTGTATGTTTTGTGATACAAAGCATAACTTAAGAATTGCGTGTGCTAGGGTTTTGAAATTTCATATATTCTCTTATCCGGAGAATGCCCTTTTCAGGAGTTATTGCCCTTTGAATTTTTTTTTATAAAATCTTGTCAGCAAAATATCTCAAAGACTATAAGAGCTAGAGCCTTGAAAGTTGGTAAATAGATTGGTTATGATGAGTAGATGACCGGATGAACTTTTGATTAAATTCCGAAAAATACTTCATGAGTTATGGCCTTTTGTCACTTTGGGTATTTGTACATTGTATGTTTTGTGATGCATGACATAACTTAAGAATCGTGTGCCAGTGTAGTTGATAGAGTGCTGGACTACTAATCAGATTGTCGATTATGAATCAGAGGGTTCAAATGTTCAAGAGTTCAAATGCCAGTGGAGGAATGGAAATTTGTTCTCTTTTGTTCTTATTTTCTTCATATATACACATTAACAGTTATCATCTCCCTCGCACAGTGAGTGAGTGTTTGGGTTTTACGTCTCACCAACAGCTTAGGTCATACGGGGAAGGGACCTCGGTTTAAAGACTCATCCGAAAGCCCGGGATCGATCCAATCTCTGTCCCTCGCACAACCAAATTAGAAGTGGCGGCAATGATCAGGAATCGATACAATCAACCCACAGCTCCCATCAAAGACACCAAAGGGAAAGAAACACAAACTTGCAACAACAGATCCCGATGGAAACATCAATAGCGGAAAGCCAAAAGAACAGTTACTTTCCCTCAACATGGGCAATAGGCTATCCAAAATAAAATAATATAAGCGGCAGAAACACCCAAAGACAAACCATAACAAAAATAAACCGCGACAGAAGAACCGCCTTGGAACGGTCAGCGGAAACGAATTCCACTGGTGGGGGTATTAAATCGATTTTACGTGGCAACAATCCTCGCCCTTATTCCCGTCGCGATTAAGACATAATTTGTTCAGTCCGCAAGAAGACCTCCTAACTTATCAGTTCAACATATCCGTGAACACAAAAATCAAACAACCACAGAGATGAAACAACGGTGAGGACTCACAGCAAGAAACCACTGAAATGCTGGAGCAAAAGAAAACCAACAGTTAGATTCTGATGGCCAAGTTGTTAGGGAATGGGGATATTGCATTTATCCATGCATGCACGAGTGTGTGTGTTTGTGTGTGTGTGTGTGTGTGTGTGTGTGTGTGTGCATGCATTTGTGTGCATGTATGCATGTATGTGTGAGTGCATGCATGCATGTATGTGTGCATGCAAGTCTACATTAGTGTGTGTGCATGCTTGCATGAGTGTGTGTGCATGCATGTGTGCTTGCATGCATGCTTGCGTGTTTGCACACGCATATGCATTCATGTATGTATGTGTGCATACATGATGGCATACATGTGTGTGTGCGCATGCAAACGTGTGTGTGCATGCATGTGTATGTGCATGCATGCATGTGTGTGAGTGTGCATGCATATGTGCATGTCTGCATGTGTGCATGTTTGCATGACTCGCATCCCTCTAAAAATGTCCATAAGTATCTGTCAATCTTTTCCTTGTGTTTCAGAATCAACATTGAGGGGAAGAACAACAGTTACAGACGCTAAAAGCAGGAAGAAGTGAAATGAATTATAAATAAAAATTAAATAAAATACTGTCTGCCAACAAAATTCAGTTGTTTTCTTGCTTACTATCAGTTTTTGTTTTGTGTGTGTGTGTTTTTTTGTTTTTTTTTTACATGCCTGCTTTTAACATGGCACGACTTAGGGACCTATTTTTCTGTCCATTTGTTTGTTCACCCACCAGCCATCAAAATGGATGTGAAGGCAATGATCAGGAATCGATAAATAAAACCACAGCTCCCACTTTCTAGAGACACCAAAGGGAACGAAACACAAACATGAAACAACTAGACCCTAATTGAAATATCAATTAACACAGAATGGCCAATTGGCTATCCAAAATAAAACAATATAAGCGACACAAATACTCAAAGACAAGCCAAAAAAAATAAAATAAACCGCGACAGAAGAACCGCCTTGGAACGGTCAGCGAAACGAATTCCACTGGGGGTTTAAACTGTGTTTTGTACAAATAATTTTGCAGTGGAACTTTCTTATAGAATTGGGACATAGCGAGTTCACAGGACTCATAAGAAAAAAAATGTAAATAGATCACCAATATGCTGATAACCAGTGCAAGTATAGTGCGCATTCAGCTTTTAGAAACGGACAAGCAGAAGAGGGCGAAATACCATAGAATATAGTCCGTGATCATTCTCACTCGCAAGAAACATCCTCAGTCTAGAGATGACCAATCCCTCGAGCTTGCGCATTCAATTGAGCCACTGGGATATTTTATGGACACAAAGCTGCTGTTGAAATAAATTATGCCTATACTGTTAAAACAAATTAACAAGTCCGGGAAATTCATACCCATTTAGACCCCACTTCATACATATGAAAGTAGGGGTTGGCAAGGGTATTCATTTTTACCATATTCTTACCCACAGCATAGACGTATATACTCATTAAAAGTGCCTCGAACAGTCTGTTCTAATGAGCACTAACAATCTAAATTTGAACCAGAAATAGGAAAAGTGCCACAAACTTCAATAGATGAAGAACAACTGACAGAAAGCAGTGTAAGATGTGTGTGTTATAATGGGTCCCACTGACAGAAGTACTGAATTGAAGAGCTTATACATTTTCCAATGTTTTACAATGTCATTAACATGCTGATTAAAGCATCAAAAATAACATTGATGAAATTGTTCGGAAATGTAAGCAGAGAAACGTTTGTTAAATGCATTGCCAAAATATTCGCACAATAAAATGACGTCTGTAAACGTGTTAGAAATGTTAATAAAATCGTACTGAAGGCAATGATCAGGAATCGATACAATTACGGCTTACAGCTTATAAGAAATAAGCCTTCCCAGGATAAAGTGGTGCGAGACGAACTTTTTTTAGTTCACCTGAGCCAAAGGCTCAGGGTGAGCTATTGTGATCATTCACCGTCCGTCGACGTCGGCGTCGTCGTCCGTCCGTCCGTCCGTTTACAATTTCTTTAAACATCATCTCCTCCTTAACCACTGAACAGATTCTGACCAAACTTGGCAGAAAAGATCCATATGTGGTCCTCTCTCAAAGTTGTTCAAAGAATTTAATTCCATGCTTAACTCTGGTTGCAATGGCAACGAAAAGGGGAAAATAAGAAAAAATCTTTAAAAATCTTCTACTCTGAAACCAGAAGGCATAGGTCTTTGATATTTGGTATGAAGCTTCATCTAGTGGACCTCTACCAAGATTGTTCAAATTATAGCACTGGGGCCAAAATGCCTCCATGCCGTGGCCCACTGTTTTTACATAGGCTTATATAAGGAAAACCTTTAAAAATCTTCTTATCTGAAATCCAAAAGCCGCGTCTTTGATATTTGGTATGAAGCTTCATCTAGTGGACCTCTACCAAGATTGTTCAAATTATAGCCCTGGGGCCAAAAATGGCCCCGCCTCGGGGCACACTTGTTTTATAAAGGCTGATATAGGGAAAACATATAATATAAAATCTTCTTGTCTGAAACCAGAAGGCCCAGGTACTGAACCTCTACCAAGATTGTTCA
The DNA here is from genome assembly GCA_963580285.1 of Lucinisca nassula. NCBI lineage: Eukaryota > Metazoa > Mollusca > Bivalvia > Lucinida > Lucinidae > Lucinisca > Lucinisca nassula. Next base: position 821,011 of record CAUZLF010000536.1, on the reverse strand, counting down.
AATTATAGCCCTGGGGCCAAAAACGCCCCCCTCCCCCCCCCCCCCCGCGCCAGGGTCCACTGGTTTTATATAGGCTGATATAGGGAAAACATATAAAATCTTTTTGTCTGAATACAGAGGGCCGAGGTCTTTGATATTTGGTATGAAGCTTCATCTAGTTAACCTCTGCCAAGATTGTTCAAATTATAGCCCTGGGGCCAAAAACGCCCCCGCACCGGGGCCCACTCGTTTCACATAGGCTTATATAGGGAAAACATATAAAATCTTCTTGTCTGAAACTTGAAGGTCCAGGTCTTTGATATTTAGTATGAAGCTTCATCTAGTGAACCTCTACCAAAAATTGTTCAAATTATAGCCCTGTGGCCAAAAACGCCCCCCGCGCCGGGGCCCACTGGTTTTACATATGCTTATATAGGGAAAATTTAAAAAATCTTCTTCTCTGAAATCAGAAGGACCAGGTCTTTGATATTTGGTATGAAGCTCCATCTAGTGGACCTCTACCTAGATTGTTCAAATTATAGCCCTGGGGCCAAAAACGACCCTGCCCCGTGGCCAACTGGTTTTACATAGGCTTATATAGGGAAAACCTTTAAAAAATCTTCTTCTCTGAAACCAGAAGGCCCAGGTATTTGATATTTGGTATAAGGCTTCATCAAATGGACCTATACCAAGATTGTTCAAATTATAGCCCTGGGGCAAATAATGCCCCTGCGCCGAGACCCACTTGTTTTACCTGGGCTTATAAGGGAAAACCTTTAAAAATCTTCTTGTCTGAAACCAGAAGGCCCAGGTCTTTGATATTTGGTATGAAGCTTCATCTAGTGAATCTCTACCAAGATTGTTCAAATTAATACCCTGGGGTCAATCATGCCCCCATTCCGGGGCCCACTGGTTTTACATAGGCTAATATTGGGAAAACATATAAAAATCTTCTTCTGTGAAACCAGCTGGTCCAGGTCTTTGATATTTAGTATGAAGCTTCATCTAGTAAACCTCTACCACGATTGTTCAAATTATAGCCCTGGGGCTAAAAATGCCCCCGCGCTGGTGTTCACTGGTTTTACATATGCTTATATTGGGAAAACCTTTAAAAGTCTTATTGTCTGAGACCAGAAAGCTCAGGTTTTTTGATACTTGATATGAAGCGTCATTTATTGGACCTCTTCCAAGATTGTTCAAATTATAGCCCTGTGGCCAAAAATGCTCCCGCGCCGGGGCCCACTGGTTTTACATAGGCTAATAGAGGGAAAACCTTTAAAAATCTTCTCGTTTGAAACCAGAAGGCCCAGGTCTTTGAAATTTGGTTTGAAGCTTCATCTAATGGACCTCTACCATGATCGTTCCAATCATAGCATGGGGGCCAAAAATGGCCCCGCCCTTGGGTCCACTGGTTTTACATAGACTTATAAAGAGAAAACTTTTGAATAATCTTATTGTCCAAAACCAGAAGGCCATGCCTTTTATATTCGATGTTTAGCTTCATTCAGTGGACCTCTGCTTAGGTTGTTCAAAATATAGACCTGGGTCCAAAAAAAAATTGCACCGCCCTGGGGCGTACATGTTAATCTCTTAGCTCATGTGAGCGATATAGGACCATCATGGTCCTCTTGGTTAAACCCTTGCGGTTTCTTTGGGTGGTAGGCCTTGAGATGTCAGTTTATCTCAGTGTCGGGTAAAAGTCCCTCAAAATCTAAAGCAACCTCCAAATATCCAAAATGGTATTGCCTGGGAAGTAAAAACTATTGACAAACAAATCTTAGCTATCACCACAGTTAATATGGTTGTCATCTTAGTAGCACAGCTATCATCAGAGGAAGAACGACTGTCAACTGGGTCATATATGTCTACACGGGTAAGTTTCACAGCTATCACCATAGGTGATGAGGCTGTTACCTGAGTTATACGCATGTCACCACAGGTTGAATTGCCAGGTAGAATGGCTATCACAACTGATGCCGCACACACCTTTTACCATTAATATTTTGGCTTGTATGGCTTTGAACTTATTCTCACAGATATCACCACAGGTAATATGGCGATCACCTAAGTTTCACTGCTATCACCACAGGTAGTATGGCTAACTCTTCAGTTTTACAACTGTCACCACGGGTTGTTAATCAATGACCTCTGTCTCACAAAAGTCACAATAAGTAGTATGGTTAAAGGAGTTTAACAACTATCAACAAAGTCAACATTGGTATCACCCGAATTTTTCAGCTACCACCACAACACCGCAGTTAATATGGCTATCACCTCAGTTTCGCAGCTGTCACCACATATATTATAGCAATCACTTCAGTTTCACCGCTGTCACTATAGGTATTATGATTATCACCTTAGTTTCACAGCTATCACCACAATATGGCTAAGACCCGACATTCTCAGCTTTCCTTCACAGCAGGTAATATGGCTATCACCAGAATATTCACATATATCACCAAAGGTTATTTCGCTATCACCTCAGGTTTACATCTGTCACCATAGGTAATAATTATACTAATCAACTATGCTTCACAATTGTCACAACAGGCAGTATGATTATCGGACGAGTTTCAAAGCTATCACTGCAGGTAACATGGCTATCACCTCAGTTTGACAGCTGTCACCACAGTTTATATTGTTTTCAACAGAGTTTCACAGCTATCACCTTAGGTAATATGGCTATCACCTCCGTTTCATAGCGGTCATCTCAGGAAATATAGCTGTCGCCTGAGCTTCACAACAAGAAATATGACTATCACCTGATTTTCACAGCTATCATCGCAGGTAATACGGTTCTTGCCTGTATTTTACAGCAATCGCCTCTGTTTCATAGCTATTACTAAATTGAGTATGGATATCACCTGAGTTTCTCAGCTGTCACCACAGGTAGTAAGGCTATCATCTGAGCAGGTAATATGGCTTTAACAGCTACCACCACAGGTAATATGGCTGCCACCTCAGTTTCATATCTTTCACCTCAGGCAATATGGCTGTCACCTGTATTTCACAAGAAGTAGTATGACTATCATCTGATTTTTACACATGCCATTATAGGTAATATACATATCACCTCGGTTTAGCAGCTGTCACCACAGGTAATGCAGCACTCACCTCTATCACCGCAGGCTATATATGGCCACACCTGAATAACAGTTGCCACTATATATAATATGGCTATCACCTCAGTTTCACAGCTGTCAGTCCAGGTAATAAAACAGAAGTGGAGGCAATGATCAGGAATCGATACAAATAACCCACAGCTCCCATCAGAGACACCAAAGAGAAAGAAACACAAACATGTAACAACAGACCCCAATGGAAACATCAACAGCGGAAAGCCAAAAGGACAGATACTTTCCCACAAAATGGCCAATAGGCTATCCAAAATAAAATAATATGAGCGACGCAAACACCCAAAACAAATCATAACAAAAATAAACCGCGACAGAAGAACCGTATTGGAAAGGTCAGTGGAAACGAATTTTACTTGGCTGTGTGTGTGTGTGGGGGGGGGGCTTAAATCGATTTTACGTGGTCACAATACTCGCCTTTCCGTCGCGATTTAGACAAATAATTTGTTCAGTCCGCATGAAGGCCTCCTAACTCATCAGTGCAACATCTCTGTGAACACAAAAGCTCAAACAACCATAGAGATGAAACAACGGTGAGGGCTCGAAAGCAATAAACCAATGAAATGCCGGAGCAAAAGAAAACCAACAGTTAGACTCCGGGGTAAGGCTTTCAAAATAGTCTTATAGATATCGCCACGGGTAATATGACTATCTCCTGAGTTTCCAGTTTTACAGCTGTCAACACATGTGATGTGACTTTATGCGGACTTTAACAATTATTTGTCTAACCCATAAAAGAACCAAGGACTAGGACTGAGGCCATGTAAAATCGATTTAAGCCCCTGAGTTGAATACTTTTTGCTGACCATTCCAAGGCGGTTCTTGTGTTGTGGTTTATTATTGTTACAGTGCGTCTTTGCATGTATGTATTGCTTATGTCTTTTTATTTTCGATCGCTTTTTGGCCATTTTTGTGTGAAAGTAAAAGTCCTTTTGGCTATCCGCTTGTGGTGTTTTCATTAGGATTTAGTTATTTCAATTTCGAATTATTTCCCATTGTTGTCTCTGTTAGGAGATTAGGGGTAATTGAATCCATTCCTGATCACTGTCTTCACCTCTAGTTTTAAACCCTGTTTCACAGCTATCACCAAAGGTGGTATGACAAACACCTCAGTTTCACAACTGTCACCTCAGGTTATTAAGCAATGACCTCCGTTTCACAAATGTCAGAACAGGTAGTTTGGTTATCACCAGAGTTTCACAGCTTTCAGCAGGTAATAACGCCATTACCTCAGTTTCTTAGCTATCATCACATCACCACAGGTAATATAGCTATCACATCAATTTCACAGCTGTCATAACATAATATATAGCAATCATTTTACCATGTATGGTAGTATGGCTGTCACCTTAGTTTCACAGCTATCACCACAAGTAATATGGTATCATCTGAATATCTCAGCTTTCCTTCACAGCAGGTAGTATGGTTATCACCTGACTTTTACATCTCTCACCAAAGATCATATCGCTATCACCTCAGACTGACAGCTGTCACCACAAGTAATACAGCAATCCACTATGTTTCACACTTGTCACAACAGGTAGAATGGTTTATCACCTGAGTTTCAGAGCTATCACTACAGGTAACATGGCTGTCACCTTAGTTTGACAGCTGTAACCACAGGTTATATTGCTGTCAACTGAGTTTCACAGCTATCACCAGAGCCAATATGGATATCACCTCCATTTCACAGCTGTCACCACAGGAAGTATAGCTATCATCTGAGCTTCCCACAAACATAATCACCTGAATTTCAGAGCTATCATTACAGATAATACGGCTGTTATCTTGGTTGACAGCTGTCACAACATGTTATACAACAATCACCTCTGTTTCACAACAGTCACTAAAACTCGTACGGTTAACGCCATGTTTTCCCAGCTGTCACCACAGGTAGTAATGCTATCACATGAGTTCACAGGTTTTTGTTTTCATTGATTGCAGTTTAATGGCCCAGTCAACACTATGTAATTTTTGAGCCTGTCAGTTTACCTATCCACACGTTTCCTGGGCTGCCTTGTACATAAGTGGTTGGCCAGTACAGTGTACATTCTTTCGCCAGAAACTGACAACTGCCCTTCTTGAATCAGCGGAAGGGAAAGAATGATGATAGAAACGATATAATGATCAATCTCCACGAAAAAATACTGCCAACCCCGGCAAGTATTGAATCCGCGTACTTCTGATCACCAGTCAGACGCATCACCGCCGGTAATATGGCTATAAACTCAGTTTTACAGCTACCACCACAGTTAATATGGCTGTCACCTCAGTTTCGCATTTTACACCTCAGGTCATATGGTTATCACCTGAGTTTCACAAGAAGCAGTATGACTATCATCTGTAATATGCCTGTCACCTCGGTTTGACAGCTGCCACAGGTAATACAGCAATCAAGTCTGTTTCACAGCTATTCCCATAGCTTGTTTGGCTATCCCCTTAGCTTGACAGCTATCACTACAGGCTATATGGCCATCACCTGAGTAGTATGGTTATCACCAGAGTTAAACAGCCATCGCCAAAGGTAATATCGCCATCACCTCAGTTTCACAGCTGTCACCATATATTATATAGCAATCGTTTAACTATAGGTAGTATGGCTATCATTTTAGTTTCACAGCTATCACAACAAGTAATATGGCTATCACCTGACTTTCTCAGCTTTCCTTCACAAAAGTTAGATTGCTATCACCTTAGTTTGACAGTCGTTGCCACAGATAGTATAGCAGTCAACTATGATACATAATTGTCAAACAGTTAGTATGGTTATCACCCGAGTTTCAGATGTATTCCTACAGGTAACAACGATATCCCCTCAGGTTATATTGCTATCATCTGGGTTCCATAGCTATAAATGCATGTAATATGGCTATCAATTCCATTTCACAGCTGTCACCTCAGGAAATATGGCTATCACTTGAGCTTCACAACAATATGACTATGACTTGAATTTCACAGCTATAATCACAAGTAAAACGGTTATGACATTGGCTGACAGCTGTCACAAGAGGTAATGCAGAAATAACATCTGTTTTACAACTGTCGCTACAACTAGTATGGTTATCACCTGGCTTCATTGCTATCACAGATGGTAATGTGGCTATAACCTCAATTTTACAGCTACCACCACAGGTAATATGGCTGTCACCTCAGCTTCACATATTTCGCCTGAGTTTCACTATGCTTAGTATAACTATCATCTGAATTCCACAACTATCATTATAGGTAATATGCCTATCGCTTCGGCTTGTCACCACCGGTAGTACAGCTGTCACCTCTGTTTCACAGCTGTTTGTAGAGTTAGTATGGCTATCCCCTTAGTTTCACAGTTATCGCCACAGTTAATATGGCCATTACTTGAGTAATAGTTGCCCAAATATGTAATAAAGCTATCAACTAAGTTTCACAGTCTATCACCTGAATTTCACAACTATCTCCAAAGGTATTATGGCTATCACCTTAATTTAACAGCTGTCACCACAGTTTTTCACCTACATTTTATAGCTATCACCACAGGTAATATGGCTATCACCACGGGTAGCATGGCTATCATCGCATATCTGCGAATTTGTTGTGAGTTATTGTTCAGTGTTTTCTAATGGTCTGCTCACCCCCTGTGGGGAAGAGAGGGCTGATTGTTCCGTTTCATAAACACTCGTATTTTTCTTGTTTTGTGTATGTTTCCTCTTCCTGTCGTGAGTGGGCTGTGTCTTGTGACTGTGGCGCTCCCTGGGTCTTTCTTTTAAATTTTTACAGCTGTCGCTAAAGATAGTATTTAGCACCCAATTTCGTAAAATCATTCTTCGATATAAAAAGATTGGGTACAACATGGATATTATACGACAGACTGCATGCATGGTAGTTAACCCAATCACGGTTGGCAACTTTCCTTCCCTCTTTAATGGCACGCCGGTGGATCAGGCCTCAGATTCTATGACGGTTCCAACGTAAAGGCTTATTGAGAGTTAGAGAGATCTAATTCAAGGTAATGTTGGTTGGTGCCTGATGCTCTGTCTCTGGTCGGGCCCATCGAAGTACAATTGTTGGTTTTCTTTTGCTCCAGCATTTCAGTGGTTTCTTGCTGTCTAGTCCTCACCGTTGTCTCACCTCTGTGTTTCTTTGATTATTTGTGTTCACGGAGATGTTGCACTGATTAGTTAGGAGGCTTTCATGCGGACTGAACAAATTATTTGTCTAAATCGCGACGGAAGTAAGGGCGAAGATTGATGCCACGTAAAATCGATTTAAGCCCCCAGTGGAAATCTTTCCACTGACCGTTCCAAGGCGGTTCTTCTGTGGCGATTTATTTATGTTGTTGTTTGTTACTTACTGTGTGTATCACTTGTGTCTTTTTATTTTGGATGCCCATATGGCCATTTTGTGGGAAAGTAACTGTCCTTATGGCCTTCCTTTGTTTAGGTTTCCATTATGGTCTGGTCGCTTAATGTTTGTGTTTCTTTCCCTTTGGTGTCTTTGATGGGTGGAGTAAGTTAATTGTATCGATTCCTGATCTTTGTTTTACTTCTACGTTGCTGTCACCCCAGTTTCACACACAAAACCTATCATCTCAGTTTTCACAACTGTCGTAAAAGAAAGGTAATACAGTAAACACCTCTTATTTACAGCTGTCACCAGAGGTAGTCACAGCTATCACCACAGGTAATATGGCTGCCACCTGAGGTGCACAGCTGTCATCACAGGTTATATAACAATCACCTCAGTTTCACAGCTGGCAATATAGGTAGTATGGCTATCACATGATTTTCACAGCAATCAAATCAGGTAACATGGCTGTCGCCTTAGTTTTACAGCTTCTACCACAGATTACATCATTTTTAGCTGAGTTTCTCAGCTTTCTTAGTTGATAGTTTGATATTCACAGGTAATATGGCTATCACATTACTTTCTCAGCTGTCACCAAAGATGGTATACATATGACATCAGACTTACAGCTGTTACTATAAGATATGTAGCTATCACCTGTGTTTCACATCTGTCGTCCATAGGTAATATAGCAATCACCTGTGTTTCATCATTGTCACCAGAGGTAGTATGGCTATTACTTGAGTTTCACAGCTATCACTTCAGCATCACACTTATTACCACAGGTAGTATGGCTATAGCCTCAGTTTCACAGACGTCACCACAGGTAATCTTGCTATAATCTGACATTTACAGTTGTCACCTCGGGTGATATGCTATCACCTCGTATTCACAGCTATCACCACAGGAAAACAGCTTTCACCACATGTAATATAGCATTCACCTGTGTTTCAAAATTGTCACCACCTGCAGAATGGTTATCACCTGGGTTTCACAGCTACCACCACAGGGAATAAAGCTATCACATTAGTTTCACAGCTGGATTTTACATCAGAGTTACAGCTGTCACCACAGAAATATGTCTATCACCTCAGTTTCACAGCTATCGCCAGAGACAGAATAGAAATCACCTGTGTTTCACATTTTTCACCAGAGGTAGTATGGCTATCACTTGAGTTTCACAGCTATCACCTCAGCATTACATTTATCACCAAATGTAGAATGGCTATCGCATCGTTTCACCGCTTTCAACATTGGTAATATGACTACAATCTGAGTTTTACTTTATCACCGCAGGTAAGATGCTATCACCTCGGTGTCACAGCTATCACCATAGGAAGTTTAGCTATCACATCAGTTTCACAGCTGTCATCAATGTTATATAGCAGTGACCTTTGTATCTCCATTATTGCAACAGGTAGAATGTCCATCAACTGAGTGAGTGGGTGTTTGAGTTATACATCCCACCAAAGCTAAGGTCATACGGAGACGAGACCTCGGTTTAAGACACATCCGAAAGTCTGGAGAAGCCCGGGATCGATCCTGCGATCCCTGGTTTACAAGGCGACTATCGTAACCACTACACCACGGAGGCTTCTATCCATCACCCGAGTCTCACAGCTAACAGCACATATGACATGACAATACCTTCACTTTCAAATCTGTTAGCACGATAAATAAATAATCCTCAGATAATAAGGCTATAACGTGAGTTTCTCATCTATAACCACAGGTAGTATAGCTATCACATCCGTTTTATAGATATCACCACGGGTAATATGGCTATCCCCTAAGATTTTAAAGTGGTCACCACAGATTATGTAGCAGTAATATTAGTTTCACAGCTGTCACCATAGGTGGTATGGCTATCACATGGGTTTCGCAGCAAACAAAACAGGTAAAACAGGTAAAATGGCTTTCACATTAGTTTCGCAGCTATCATCATAGCTAATATGGCTATCGTATGGCTTTCAGAGCTTTCCCTACTGGTAGTATGGCTATCTCCTCGGTTTCACAGCGGTCACCACAGGTGTTATGGCCATCGTGTGAATTTCACAGCGTTCACCACAGATTATATAGCGTGAGTTAAACAGCAATCATAACAGGTTATATTGTTTCTCCTCAGTTTAGCTGTCAACACAAATAATATGGTTATCACCTGGGATATACACTATAGGAAATATGGCTATGACATTAGTTTCACATTTGTAATCACAGGTAGTGCGGATATCACATCAGACTTGCAGTTGTCGCAACAGGTCTTTTGGCTTTCACCCCAGTCTAACAGCTTTCAACACAGGAAGTATAGATACACCTTACTTTTACAGCCTTTCACCAAAGGGCATACGGCTATCACCTCATTTTCACAGCTGTCCCAACAGGTTATATAGCAAACATCTCTGTTTCACAACTATCACCTGAATTTCTCAGCTATCACCAAAGGTTATATCGCTATCACCTCAGTTTCACAGCTGGCGGTTAAACATTAAAATTGATCTTTAGTTTAACGCTGCAGCATATATCCAAGCGAAAGTTACCTGACGTCCCTTCTGACGTTTTGAAAACGTTTATAAAACACAACTGTTAGCTGGGTATCACCACAGTTGCACAGCTGTCACCACAAAATAGAAGTGAAGGCAATCACCAGGAATCGATACAATTATCTCACAACCCCCATCCAAGACACCAAAGAGAAAGAAACATAATCATAACATTCACCACAATGAAAACGCCACAATCGGAAAGACCAAAGGACAATTACTTTCCCACAAAATGACTGTCCAAAATAAAAAGATACTGTAACAATAATAAACCACAACAGAAGAATCGCCTTGGAACGGTCAGTATTTTTACTGGAGGGTGAAATCGAGTCTAACTGTTGCTTTTCTTTTTGCTGTCGAGTCATCAGCGTTGTTTCATCTCTGTGCTTGTTTGATTATTTGTGTTCACGGATATGTTGCACTGATGAGTTAGGAGGCCTTCATGCGGACTGAACAAATTATTTGTCTTAATCGCGACGGAAGTAATGGAGAGGAGTGTAGCCACGTAAAATTGATTTAAGCCCCCTAAATGGAATTCGTTTCCGCTGACCGTTCCAAGGCGGATCTTCTGTCGCGGTTTATTTTTGCTATGGTTTGTCTTTGGTTGTTTGTGTCGCTTATGTTATTTATTTTGGATAGCCTATTGGCCATTTTGTGGGAAAGTAACTGTCCTTTTGGCTTTCCGCTGTTGGTGTTTCCATTAGGGTCTGTTGTTTCATGCGTGTTAATCCATCCCTTTGGTGTCTCTGATGGGAGCTGTGGGTTGATTGTGTCGATTCCTGATCATTGCCTCCACTTCTATTTTACATGGCTATCGAATGTTTTACAGCTGTTTTTTTTTTTCATGAATTATGTTTATCAACACAGTTTACCAATTATCACCACAGGTTATATGCCTATGTACAGTTTAACAGCTATAACCACATACTATGTGGATGCCACTACAATTTCGCTGCTATTGATTGATTGTGTTTGGGTTTAACGACATGTCAACCCTTGTGGGTCACTTTGTGTCGTCTCCCAGAAAAAAGGAGAAAAGAGAAAGAATGAATGACGAGGAGATGAATGAGAGTGGGCAGAGACAGCGCTAAATAAATGAAAGTGAAGAAATAGAAGAAATACCAGCGTTACCTTCTATCCTTAACTGCTGCTAGGCCAGCAAGCCTTGCCTAACTGTAAGCCAATATCACTTGGCGCCCAGTTGATGCAACACCTTCGCCTCACCCAACCCCCCCCCCCCCCCCCCCCTATTTTGCAGCTATATGTAATCTGTCACGACAAGTTATGTGGCCACTACTACTGAAACATAACTATTACAACAGGTTATGTGACTAACACTTACTTCACAGCTGCCACCACAAGATATTTGGCTATAACACGACATGTTTACTTTACTATCACTACTATGTCCAGCGGTCACCTTAAGAGATATGGCTATTATAACAGTTTCAAGGCAGTCACATCAGAAAGAAGAAATTAACTCGATTACAAAACTGTTACCACATAGTTTAAGGTTATCATTACAGCTTTACAGCACAATCTCAGGTTCAAAATACCATTATTTCTAATCTGTCACTACATGTTATATTACTATCACTGCAGTTTCTCATATGCAACCACATTTTATATGACTTTCGCAACATATTCACTGCTATCACCATACACTAAATATCTATTACCACAGCTTCATAAGTGTCTCCACATAGTGTAGTGGTTTTGCTACTCGTCTCATAAACCAGGGATCGCAGCTTATAAACGTGTCGCCACCGTTTCTGTCATCGAAATATCAACATAGGCTATATAGCTATTTACACAGTTTCAGCGCTGTCGCCGCTGGTTATTTTGATAATCAGCACAGTTTCCATGACTATCACCACAGGTCACATGTGTAATATTACTTTCACAACACTTTCACGGCTATAACCATAGGTAATAAATAACGACACTATCACAGCGCTCACGACAGATTACATGGCTATTATAGCAGCTCACAGTTATCCCCGAAGCTATATTGCTATCACAACAGTTTTGCTCTTTCACCACCCGTTATATGGTTATCAAGCCAATATCACAGCTAAAATCACACGGTTATTTAGATTTAAACACAGTCTCATACGTGGCTTTCGCCACAGTATAACAACTATCACCACATGTTTATTAGGTTTCAGCACCTTTTTACAGCAGCTGTCACCATGGGTTTATTTAAATTTCATTACACTTGCACCTTTACCATAGGTTGCGTCGCTATAACCACAAATTCGAAGCTATGACCACAGGTTATATGGATTTCAGCAGAGCTTCACAGCTGCCACCAAAGGTTATGTGGCTATCAGCGCAGTTTTACAACTATCACCACATGTAATTTAGATTTTAGGACAATTTCACAGCTATCATCACAGTTTCACAGTTATCACCGCAAAATATATAGATTTGTTTGTGTTTCTTTCCCTTGGGTGTCTCTAATGGGAGCTGTGTGTTAATTGTATCGATTCCTGGTCAATGCCTTCACTTCTATAAAGTACATTTACATGGATGTCGCAGTCCATAAGTTTATTTGACTATCACCACAGTTTCATAGCTGTCGACGTAGGTTACGTTGGTATCACCGCAGTGTTACATCTGTCACTACATATTATTTAAATTTCATCCTAGTTTGACAGCTGTCACCATTGGTTATGTGATAATCCCTGCAGTTCCACGGTTCATTAAGGTTTTAGCACAGTTCCAAAGCTGACATCACAGGTTACATGGCCATCATCACAGTTTCACAGATATCACCACAGAATTTAAAGATTTTAGCACAGTTTCACAGCTGACACCAAATGCTTTTATAGGTTTCAGCACAGTTTCAGAGCTGTTATCAAAGGTAACGCAATAATCAGCACAGAGCAAAGCTTTCCTCACACGTTGTTGAGTTTTTAGCTCAGATTCATAGCTGTCATCACACGTTACGTGGGTGTCATCACCGTTTAACAGCTATGACTACAGATTATATAGGTTTTAGCAGCACAGATTATATAGGTTTTAGCAGCACAATTTCACAGCTGTCACCACCGGTCACACCAATTCCACAGCTTTCCCCACAGATTATATAGATTTCAGCAGTTTCATAGCTGTCACGTGTGCACAGGTAATGTGTATATCGCCAAAGCTTCACAGCTATTACCACGGGTTATTTATAAATTTCAGCGCAGTTCATAGCTGTCACTGCATGTTACGTGGCTATCACCACAGTTTAACAGCTATCACCATAGGTTATCTCGATTTCAGCACAGTTTAACCTCATCATCACAGGTTATTTGGATTTCAGAACAGCTTCACGGTAGTCACCACAGTTACGTGGCTATCGCGGCAGTTTTACAGCTTTCACCACATGTAATTTATATTTCAGCACAGTTTCACAGCTCCCACCACAAATAATATTGATTTCAGCACACTTTCACAGCTGTCACCACTCGCAAAGGTTATTTGTCTATAACAATAGTTTCACAGCTGTTGTTGCCATAGATTACATGACTTTTACGACAGGGTCACAGCTATCACCACAGGTAAATTATATTTCAGCACAGATTCACAGATGTAATCACCTCACAGTTTCACAGCTCCCATCATAGATAATATAGATTTCAGTACACTTTCACAGCTTTCACAACGCTCAACGTTTATTTGGCTATAACTATAGTTTCACAACTGTTGTCGCCACATATTATATGTTTTTTTTTTTTGCGACAGTGTCACAGCTATCACCACAGTGAAGAGCTTATTAGAGGAGAGCACCAAACCCCTCTATTAAATACATACGGACAGTTGTTTCCGTGGATTTGTATCTGCTTGTTTAAAAGGCAGCCAGTTAACAGTTTCTGCCAAGGGCCATAAGTGTCAGATGCTGAAACCACAAAGTGTTTTATTACCCAGTAATCTGGAGTTTATATCACAGCCAGTGAATCAGACAATGTATTTGAAATGTATTGATGATCAGTTTATATAAAAGTGCTTTAGTGTTATGCAATTAATGGTCAGTTCTTCATTTATATATATGTGTTTTGTTTTGTTTTTCAAGGAATGAATCGTATTTTATTAAATGGACTGGCGGTAAGTTTTTACCTGATGCGACTTCAGTTTGAAGTAAACATTGATATAGATAAGAGGGTATTTGATTATACGATTAAAGGATAATTAATTAAAGGATACTTTTTTCCATACTTGGATATTCATTATAATCGCGAAGGCGATTCTAAAGAGTGCAGGGGAAACAATGACAGTTATCCCTTTCAACAAATACTCAATGGAAAAAGGAAAATGTCCCTTGCAGGGACAATGTTCCAGATAAGGCCGGTTGCTTTAGTTAATTTTCAAAATGTTTTTACTCCTTAAGTTTTTTTTTTTTGCTGTATTTTTATTGGGCGAAGACATTTCAGCTTTTCCTTTAATTTTGACGACATCCTTAGCTATCAACAAGAATAAAGACTGTGTAAATTCAAGAAAGCATAGCCCATCTGCATCTCGGTTTCAAATGATAAAGATCGTTAACAGAAATATGACTTCTGACATTAAAGTCTCACCACACTGTAATGATAACTAAAGATCATATTTGAACTTTTCTGTTTGAACCTAACCAATCAGATCAGTTTTCCGGAAATGGCAGGCTGAAGAGTTAACAGCTCTAGTATTATGTACCACTTGCCACATGCTATTTAGATTTCTGCATAGTTTCACAGCTGTCACCACAGGCAACATAATAATCACTGCAGTTTCACAGCTGTCACCACAGGTTTAGTTTCAAGCATAGTTCCATAGCTGTCATCACAGGGTACGTGGTCATCACCACATTTTCACAGCTATCACCACATATTTTGGAGATTACAGCACAGTTTCACAACTGTCATCGCAGATTACGTGGCTATCACACCAGCTGCAGAGCTATAACCACAGTTTCCCATTTATCACCACAGGTTATCTAGATTTCAGTACAGTTTCACAGCTCTAACGCCAGGTTATTTAGCACAGATCACAGCTGTCACCACTGATTACGTGACCATCGCCAGTTCCACAGTTTTTATTACAATATTTCAGAATCCTGATGCGATAATTGGTCGAAACTAGAAAGTTTGGCCAAAACATGTACTTTCCATGCTTTTCAGTTCTGTTGTTTTGCTCTTCCAAATGATAAACCTTTCATAGAACATATTTGATGTGGCTATAGCAGGCGTTAGTGGAGTGTGTGGCGGTCGTAAAATGTCCCCCCGCCTTTCGTCATAATGTAGTTTATATTTTCTTGTCCTTCGGGATCATTGGTTTATAATGGAATTTTGAAAATATTTCAGGGCCACTGATGAGGCCTTATTGGCCGAAACTAGCTGCTCTGGCCAAGTAACCTTTTGCGCTTCATGCTTTTCGGATTTGTTGTTTATTCCTTGCTTTCAAAGGATAACTCTTTTATAGAACATATTTCACAGTAGGTTATTTTGAATTCAACAGTTCCACAGCCGTCACCATAGGCTACGTGACTAGCACCACAGTTTCACAGCTATCACCACAGGTTATTTATAATTCAGCATCGTTTCATAGCTGCCACCATAGGTCAAATTGCTATCACCGATGTTTCACAGATATCACCACAGGTTATTTAGTCTTCAGTATAGTTTTATAGCTGTCACAACAGAAAACTCGCAGTCACAACAGGCAACTCGGCATCACAAGAGTTTCACAGCTTTCACAATAAGTTATTTTAATTTCAGCACAGTTTCACAATAAATAACATAGTTGTCATCACAGTTTCACAGCTGTCACCATAAATTATACAGATTTCAGTAGATTTTCACAGCTGTCACACAGATACTTGGCTCTCACCAAACTTTCGCAGGTATCACCACAGGTTATTCCGATTTCATCACAGTTTCACATCTGTCACCACAGGTTATGTGGTTATCACCACAGTTTCGCAGGTATAACCCCAGGTTATTCAGAATTCAGCACAATTTCACATCTGTTACCACAGGTTATGTGGTCCAGCTGTCACCACATATTACGTGGCTATCGCACCAGCTGTAGAGCTATAACCACAATTACCCATCTATCACCACAGGTTATTTAAATTTCTGTAGAGTTTCACAACCCTTGCGCCAGGTTATTTAGCACAGATCACAGCTGTCACCAGGGGTTACGTGACCATCGCCAGTATCACAGTTGTTATATAATATTTCTGAGTCCTGATATGATAATTGGTCGAAACTAGAAAGTTTAGCCAACACGTGTACACTCCATGCTTTTCAGTTCTAATGTGACTATAGCTAGCGTTAAGGGAATGTGGGGCGGCCGTAAATTGTCTCCCCGCCTTTCGTCATAATGTAGTTTATATTTTCTTGTCCTTCGGGATCATTGGTTTCTTGTGGAATTTTGAAAATAAATTCAGGCCTTATTGACAAAAACTAGCTGCTCTGGCACAGTAAACGTTTGTACTCAAAGCGTTTCGGATCTATTATTAATTCCTTGCTACCAAAGGATAACTCTTATAGAACATACTATTTTGAATTCAGCAGTTTCACAGCTGTCAGGGTACGTGACTATCACCACAGTTTCACAGTTATCACCACTGGTAATTTAAAGTTTAGCGCTGTTTCACAGCTGTCACCATAGAGTAAATAGCCATCATCGCTGTTTCATAGATATCACCACAGGTCATTTAGTTTTCAGTATAGTTTTATAGCTGTCACGAAAGACAACTCGGCATCACAACAGGTAACTCGGCATCACCACAGTTTCACAGCTTTCTCAATATGTTATTTTGATTTCAGCACAGTTTCACAGCTTCACAACAAATAACATAGCTGTCACCACAGTTTCACAGCATCGTTTCATAGCTGCCACCATAGGTCAAATTGCCATCACCGATGTTTCACAGATATCACCACAGGTTATTTAGTCTTCAGTATAGTTTTATAGCTGTCACAACAGAAAACTCGCAGTCACAACAGGCAACTCGGCATCACAAGAGTTTCACAGCTTTCACAATAAGTTATTTTAATTTCAGCACAGTTTCACAATAAATAACATAGTTGTCATCACAGTTTCACAGCTGTCACCATAAATTATACAGATTTCAGTAGATTTTCACAGCTGTCACACAGATACTTGGCTATCACCAAACTTTCGCAGGTATCGCCACAGATTATTCCGATTTCATCACAGTTTGATCTGTCACCACAGGTTATGTGGTTATCACCACAGTTTGCCATTGATTACTACAGGCTTTTAGATTTCAGTGCAGTTTCACAGCTGTCGCCAAGGTTATTTAGATTTTAGCACAGGTCACAGCTGTCACCACTGGTTGCCTGGCCATCGCAACAGTTTCACTGTTTGTTTTACTATATAAGGATCATGATGAGTCTCATTGGACGAAACTAGTTAGTTTTGCCCAAGAAAACTTGTACACTCCATGCTTTCAGCTCTGTTGTATATTCCTTGCTTCCAAATGATAAGCCTTTCACAGAACATATTTGCTGTGACTATAGCTGGCGTTAATGGAGTGTGTGGCGGCCGTAAACTGTCTCCCCGCCTTTCGTCACAATGTAGTTTATATTTTCTTGTCCTTCGGGATCATTGATGGAATTATGAAAATATTTCAGGGCCACTGATGAGACCTATTTGGCCGAAACTAGCTGCTCTGGCCCAGAAAACTTGTGCACTCCATGCTTTACGGATCTGTTGTTTATTCCTTGCTTCCAAAGGATAAATCTTTTATGGAACATATATCACAGTATGTTATTTTGAATTCAGCTGTTTCACTGCTGTCACCACAGGCTATGTAACTAGCACCACGTTTTCACAGCTATCATCACAGGTTATTTATAATTCAGCATCGCTTCATAGCTGTCACCATAGGTTAAATGGCCATCATCGCTGTTTTACATATTTCACCCCAGGTCATTTAGTTTTCAGTATAGTTTTATAGCTGTCACAGCAGACAACTCGGCATCACAACAGGTAAATCGGCATCACCACAGTTTCACAGCTTTCTCAATATGTTATTTTGATTTCAACACAGTTTTACAGCTTCACATCAGATAACATAGCTGTCACCACAGTTTCACAGCTGTCTCCACAAAGTATACAGCTTTCAATACATTTTCACTGCTGTCACACAGATACTTGGCTATCACCAAACTTTGGCAGGTATCACCACAGGTTATTCAGATTTCAGCACAGTTTCACAGCTGTCACCACAGGTTAAGTGGCTATCCCCACAGTGTGCCATCAATCACCACGGACCTGTACATTCCATGCTTTTAGGCTCTGTTGTATATTCCTTGCTTCCAAATGATAAGCCTTTCATAGAGCATATTTGCTGTGACTATAGCTTGCGTTAATGGAGTGTGTGGCGGCCGTACACTTTCTCCCCGCCTTTCGTCAAAATGTACTTTCTATTTTCTTGTCCTTAGGGATCATTGGTGGAATTTTTAAAATATTTCAGTGCCACTGATGAGACCTATTTGCCCGAAACTAGCTGTTCTGGCCCAGAAAACTTGTGCATTCCATGCTTTACGGATTAGTGTTTATTCCTTGCTTCCAAAGAATAACTCTTTTATGGAACATATTTCACAGTAACTTATTTTGAATTCAGCAGTTTCACTGCTGTCACCACAAGCTACGTGACTAGCACCACTATTTCACAGCTGTCATCACAGGTTATTTATAATTCAGCATCGCTTCATAGCTGTCACCATAGGTTAAATGGCCATCATCGCTGTTTCACAGATATCACCACAGGTCATTTAGTTTCCAGTATAGTTTTATAGCTGTCACAACAGACAACTTGGCATCACAATAGGTAAATCGGCATCACCACGGTTTCACAGCTTTCTCAATATGTTATTTTGATTTCAACACAGTTTTACAGCTTCACATCAGATAACATAGCTTCCACCACAGTTTCATAGGTGTCACCACAAAATTATACAGATTTCAGTACATTTCCACAGCTGTCACACAGATACTTGGCTATCACCAAACTTTCGCAGGTATCACCACAGGTTATTCCGATTTCGGCACAGTTTCACAGCTGTCACCACAGGTTAAGTGGCTATCACCACAGATTGCCATCAATCACCACGGACTTGTACATGCCATGCTTTTAGGCTCTGTTGTATATTCCTTGCTTACAAACGATAAACCTTTCATAGAACATATCTGATGTGAATATAGCTGGCGTTAAGGGAGTCTTTGGCTGCCGTAAAATGTCTCTTCGCCTTTCGTCATTATGTTGTCAATAATTTCTTGTCCTTCGCGATCATTGGTTTATTTTGGAGTTTTCAAAATATTTCAGGGTCAATGATGAGGCTGAATTGGCCAAAACCAGCTGCTCTGGTCCAGAAAACTTGTGCACTCCATGCTTTTCTGATATGTTGTTTATGCCTTGCTTCCAAAGGATAACTCCTTTATAGAACATATTTCACAGTAGGCTATTTGAATTCAGCAGTTTCACAGCTGTCACCACAAGCTAGGTAACTAACACCCACTATCATAACTATCACCACAGATATTCATAATTCTGCCTCATTTCACAGCTGCCATCATAGGTTAAATAGCCATCACCGCTTATTCACAGATATCACCACAGGTTATTTAGTTTTGAGTATAGTTTTATAGCTGTCACAACAGACAACTCAGCATCACAACAGGAAACTCGGCATCAGAGCTTTCTCAATGTGTTTTTTTGATTTCAGCACAGTTTTACAGCTTCACAACAGATAACATAGCTGTCAACATTGTTTCACAGCTATCACCAAAATTATACAAATTTCAGCACAGTTTTACAGCTTCACAACAGATAACATAGCTGTCAACACAGTTTTACAGCTTCACATCAGATAACATAGCTGTCACCACAGTTTCACAGCTGTCACCACAATTTTATGCAGATTTCAGTACATTTTCACAGCTGTCACACAGATACTTGGCCATCACCAAACTTTGGCAGGTATCACCACAGGTTATTCAGATTTCAGCACAGTTTCACAGCTGTCACCACAGGTTAAGTGGCTATCCCCAAAGTTTGCCATCGATCACCACGGACTTGTACATTCCATGCTTTTAGGCTCTGTTGAATATTCCCTGCTTCCAAATGATAAGCCTTTCATAGAACGTATTTGCTGTGACTATAGCTGGCGTTAATGGAGTGTGTGGCGGCCGTAAACTGTCTCCCCGACTTTCGTCTCAATGTAGTTTAAATTTTCTTGTCCTTCGGGATCATTGCTGGAATTTTGAAAATATTGCAGGGCCACTGATGAGACCTATTTGGCCGAAACTAGCTGCTCTGGCCCAGAAAACTTGTGCACTCCATGCTTTACGGATCTGTTCTTTATTCCTTGCTTCCAAACGATAACTCTTTCATGGAACATATTTCAAAGTAAATTATTTTGAATCCAGCAGTTTCACTGCTCTCACCACAGGCTACGTGACTAGCACCACTGTTTCAAAGATATCATCACAGGTTATTTATAATTCAGCATCAATTCATAGCTGTCACCATAGTTTAAATGGCCATCATCGCTGTTTCACAGATATCACCCCAGGTCATTCAGTTTTCAGTATAGTTTTATAGCTGTCACAACAGACAACTCGGCATCACAACAGGTAAATCGGCATCACCACAGTTTCGCAGCTTTCTCAATATGTTATTTTGATTTCAACACAATTTTACAGCTTCACATCAGATAACATAGCTTCCACCACAGTTTCATAGCTGTCACCACAAATTATACAGCTTTCAGTACATTTCCACAGCTGTCACACAGATACTTGGTTATCACCAAACTTTCGCAGGTATCACCACAGGTTATTCCGATTTCAGCACAGTTTCATAGCTGTCACCACAGGTTAAAGTCTTTCGCTGCCGTAAAATGTCTCCCGCCTTTCGTCATAATGATGTCTATAATTTCTTGTCCTTCGGGATCATTGGTTTATTGTGGAATTTTTAAAATATTTCAGGGCCAATGATGAGGCTGAATTGGCCGAAACCAGCTGCTCTGGTCCAGAAAACTTGTGCACTCCATGCTTTTCTGATCTGTTGTTTATGCCTTGCTTCCAAAGGATAATTCCTTTATAGAACATATTTCACAGTAGGCTATTTGAATTCAGCAGTTTCACAGCTGTCCCCACAAGCTACGTAACTAACACCCACTATCATAGCTATCACCACAGATATTCTTAATTCTGTCTCATTTCACAGCTGCCACCATAGGTTAAATGGCCATCACATCTGTTTCACAGATATCACCACAGGTTATTTAGTTTTCAGTATAGTTTTGTAGCTGTCACAACAGACAACTCAGCATCACAACAGGAAACACGGCATCAGAGCTTTCGCAATGTGTTATTTTGATTTCAGCACAGTATTACAGCTTCACAACAGATAACATAGCTGTCAACATAGTTTCACAGCTATCACCACAAAGTATACAGATTTCAGCACAGTTTTACAGCTTCACAACAGATAACATAGCTGCCAACACAGTTTTACAGCTTCACATCAGATAACATAGCTGTCACCACAGTTTCACAGCTGTCACCACAAATTAAACAGATTTCAGTACATTTTCACAGCTGTCACACAGATACTTGGCCATCACCAAACTTTGGCAGGTATCACCACAGGTTATTCAGATTTCAGCACAGTTTCACAGCTGTCACCACAGGTTAAGTGGCTATCCCAACAGTTTGCCATCAATCACCACGGACTTGTACATTCCATACTTTTAGGCTCTGTTGTATATTCCCTGCTTCCAAATGATATGCCTTTCATAGAACATATTTGCTGTGACTATAGCTGTCGTTAATGGGGTGTGTGGCGGCCGTAAACATGACCACAGGCTATTTATAATTCAGCATCGCTTCATAGCTGTCACCATAGGTTAAATGGCCATCATCGCTGTTTCACAGATATCACCACAGGTCATTTAGTTTTCAGTATAGTTTTTTAGCTGTCACAACAGACAACTCGGTATCACAACAGGTAAATCGGCATCACCACAGTCTCACAGCTTTCTCAATATGTTATTTTAATTTCAACACAGTTTTACAGCTTCACATCAGATAACATAGCTTCCACCACTGTTTCACAGCTGTCACCACAAATTATACAGATTTCAGTACATTTCCACAGCTGTCACACAGATACTTGGTTATCACCAAACTTTCGCAGGTATCACCACAGGTTATTCCGATTCCAGCACAGTTTCACAGCTGTCACCACAGGTTAAGTGGCCATCTCCACAGTTTGCCATCAATCACTACGGACTTGTACATTCCATGCTTTTAGGCTCTGTTGTATATTCCTTGCTTACAAATGATAAACCTTTCATAGAACATATTTGCTGTGACTATAGCTGGCGTTAAGGGAGTCTTTGGCTGCCGGGAAATGCCTCTCCGCCTTTCGTCATAATGTTGTCTATAATTTCTTGTCCTTCGGGATCATTGGTTTATTGTGGAATTTTTAAAATATTTCAGGGCCAATGATGAGGCTGAATTGGCCGAAACCAGCTGCTCTGGTCCAGAAAACTTGTGCACTCCATGCTTTTCTGATCTGTTGTTTATGCCTTGCTTCCAAAGGATAACTCCTTTATAGAATATATTTCACAGTAGGCTATTTGAATTCAGCAATTTCACAGCTGTCACCACAAGCTACGTAACTAACACCCACTATCATAGCTATCACCACAGGTATTCATAAATCTGCCTCATTTCACAGCTGTCACCAAAGGTTGAATTGCCATCACCGCTGTTTCACAGATATCACCACAGGTTATTTAGTTTTCAGTATAGTTTTATAGCTGTCACAACAGGAAATTCAGCATCATAACAGGAAACTCGGTATCACAGCTTTCCCGATGTGTTATTTTGATTTCAGCACAGTTTTACAACAGATAACACAGCTGTCAACATAGTTTCACAGCTGTCACCACAAATTATACAGATTTCAGTACATTTTCACAGCTGTCACACAGATACTTGGCAATCACCATACTTTGGCAGGTATCTCCACAGGTTAATCAGATTTCAGCACAGTTTCACAGCTGTCACCACAGGTTAAGTGGCTATCCCCACGGTTTGCCATCAATCACCACGGACTTGTACATTCCATGCTTTTAGGCTCTGTTGTATATTCCTTGCTTCCAAATGATAAGCCTTTCAAAGAACATATTTGCAGTGACTATAGCTGGCGTTAATGGTGTGTGTGGCGGCCGTAAACTGTCTCCCCGCCTTTCGTCACAATGTAGTTTATATTTTCTTGTCCTTCGGGTTCATTGGTGGAATTTTTAAAATATTTCAGGCCCACTGATGAGACCTATTTGGCCGAAACTAGCTGCTCTGGCCCAGAATACTTGTGCACTCCATGCTTTACGGACCTGTTGTTTATTCCTTGCTTCCAAATGATAACTCTTTTATGGAACATATTTCGCAGTAAGTTATTTTGAATTCAGCAGTTTCACTGCTGTCACCACAGGCTACGTGACTAGCACCACTGTTTCACAGCTATCATCACAGGTTATTTATAATTCAGCATCACTTCATAGCTGTCACCATAGGTTAAATGGCCATCATCGCTGTTTCACAGATATCACCACAGGTCATTTAGTTTTCAGTATAGTTTTATAGCTGTCAGAACAGACAACTCGGCATCACAACAGGTAAATCGGCACCACCACAGTTTCGCAGCTTTCTCAATATGTTATTTTGATTTCAACACAGTTTTACAGATTCACATCAGATAACATAGCTTCCGCCACAGTTTCACAGCTGTCACCACAAATTATACAGATTTCAGTACATTTCCACAGCTGTCACACAGATACTTGGTTATCACCAAACTTTCGCAGGTATCACCACAGGTTATTCCGATTTCAGCACAGTTTCACAGCTGTCACCACAGGTTAAGTGGCTATCACCACAGTTTGCCATCAATCACCACGGACTTGTACATTCCAAAGTTTTAAGCTCTGTTGTATATTCCTTGCTTACAAACGATAAACCTTTCATAGAACATATTTGATGTGAATATAGCTGGCGTTAAGGGAGTCTTTGGCTGCCATAAAATGTCTCTCCACCTTTCGTCACAATGTTGTCTATAATTTTTTGTCCTTCGGGATCATTGGTTTATTGTGGAATTTTTAAAATATTTTAGGGCCAATGATGAGGCTGAATTGGCCGAAACCAGCTGCTCTGGTCCAGAAAACTTGTGCACTCCTTGCTTTTCTGATCTGTTGTTTATGCCTTGCTTCCAAAGGATAACTCCTTTATAGAACATATTTCACAGTAGGCTATTTGAATTCAGCAGTTTCACAGCTGTCACCACAAGCTAGGTAACTAACACCCACTATCATAGCTATCACCACAGGTATTCATAATTCTGACTCATTTCACAGCTGTCACCATAGGTTAAATGGTCATCACCGCTGTTTCACAGATATCACCACAGGTTATTTAGTTTTCAGTATAGTTTTATAGCTGTCACAACAGACAACTCAGCATAACAACAGGAAACTCGGTATCATTGCTTTCTAAATGTGTTATTTTGATTTCAGCACAGTTTTACTGCTTCAAAACAGATAACATAGCTGTCAACATGGTTTCACAGCTATCACCACAAATTATACAGATTTCAGCACAGTTTTACATTTTCCCAACAGATAACATAGCTGTCAACACAGTTCTACAGCTTCACATCAGATATCATAGCTGTCACCACAGTTTCACAGCTGTCACCACAAATTATACAGATTTCAGTACATTTTCACAGCTGTCACACAGATACTTGGCTACCACAAAACTTTGGCAGGTATCACCACAGGTTATTTAGATTTCAGCACAGTTTCACAGCTGTCACCACAGGTTAAGTGGCTATCCCCACAGTGTGCCATCAATCACCACGGACTTGTACATTCCATGCTTTTAGGCTCTGTTGTATATTCCCTGCTCCAAATGATAAGCCTTTCATAGAACATATTTGCTGTGACTATAGCTGGCGTTAATTGAGTGTGTGGCGGCCGTAAACTGTCTCCCCGCCTTTCGTCACAATGTAGTTTATATTTTCTTGGCCTTCGGGATCATTGATGGAATTTTTTAATTATTTCAGGGCCACTGATGAGGCCTATTTGGCCGAAACTAGCTGCTCTGGCCCAGAAAACTTGTGCACTCCATGCTTTACGGATCTGTTGTTTATTCCTTGCTTCCAAACGATAACTCTTTTATGGAACATATTTCACAGTAAGTTATTTTGAATTCAGCAGTCTTACTGCTGTCACCACAGGCTACGTGACTAGCACCACTGTTTCACAGCTATCATCACAGGTTATTTATAATTCAGCATCGCTTCATAGCTGTCACCATAGGTTAAATGGCCATCATCGCTGTTTCACAGATATCACCACAGGTCATTTAGTTTTCAGAATAGTTTTATAGCTGTCACAGCAGACAACTCGGCATCACAACAGGTAAATCGGCATCACCACAGTTTCACAGCTTTCTCAATATGTTATTTTGATTTCAACACAGTTTTACAGCTTCACATCAGATAACATAGCTTCCACCACAGTTTCACAGCTGTCACCACAAATTATACAGATTTCAGTACATTTCCACAGCTGTCATACGGATACTTGGTTATCACCAAACGTTCGCAGGTATCACCAAACGTTATTCAGATTTCAGCACAGTTTCACAGCTGTCACCACACGTTAAGTGGCTATCACCACAGTTTGCCATCAATCACCACGGACGTGTACATTCCATGCTTTTAGGCTCTGTTGTATATTCCTTGCTTACAAATGATAAACCTTACATAGAACATATTTGATGTGAATATAGCTGGCGTTAAGGTAGTCTTTGGCTGCCGTAAAATGTTTCCGCCTTTCGTCATTATGTTGTCTATAATTTCTTGTCCTTCGGGATCATTGGTTTATTGTGGAATTTTTTAAATATTTCAGGGTCAATGATGAGGCTGAATTGGCCGAAACCAGCTGCTCTGGTCCAAAAAACTTGTGCACTCCATGCTTTTCTGATCTGTTGTTTATGCCTTGCTTCCAAAGAGTAACTCCTTTATAGGACATATTTCACTGTAGGCTATTTGAATTCAGCAGTTTCACAGCTTTCACCACAAGCTACGTAACTAACACCCACTATCATAGCTATCACCACAGGTATTCATAGTTCTGCCTCATTTCACAGCTGTCACCATAGGTTAAATGGCCATCAACGCTGTTTCACAGATATCACCACAGGTTATTTAGTTTTCAGTATAGTTTTATAACTCTCACAACAGAGAACTCAGCATCACAACAGGAAACTCGGTATCACAGCTTTCTCAATGTGTTATTTTGATTTCAGCACAGTTTTACAGCTGCACAACAGATAACATAGCTGTCAACATAGTTTCACAGCTATTACCACAAATTATACAGATTTCAGTACATTTTCACAGCTGTCATACAGATACTTGGCTATCACCAAACTTTCGCAGGTATCACCATAGGTTATTCAGATTTCAGCACAGTTTCACAGCAGTCACCACAGGTTAATATGTGGCTATCACCACAGTTTGCCATCAATCACCACGGGCTATTTAGATTTCAATACAGTTTCACAGCTGTCACCCTAGATTATTTAGATTTTAGCACAGGTCAAAACTGTCACCACTGGTCGCCTGGCCATCGCAACTGTTTCACATTTTTTTTGTTTGTTTGTTTTTTGTACTATTTCAGGGTCCTGATGAGGGTCATTGGACGAAACAAGTTAGTTTGGCCAAGGAATACATGTATACTTTATGCATTTCATAGAACATATTTGATGTGACTATAGCTGGCATTAAGGGAGTGTGTGGCGGCCGTAAAATGTATCCCCGCCTTTCGTCATAGGTAGTTTATATGTTCTTCTCCTTCGCGATCATTGGTTTATTGTGGAATTTTGAAATTATCTCAGGGCCACTGTTGAGGCCTAATTGGCCGAAACTAGCTGTTCTGGGCCAGAAAACTTGTGCACTCCATGCTTTTAGGATCTGTTGTTTATTCCTTGCTTCCAAAGGATAACTCTTTTATAGAACATATTTCCGGTTGGTGTTTTTGAATTCAGCAGTTCCACAGCTGCCACCACATGCTACGTGACTAGCACCACAGTTTCACAGCTTTCACCACAGGTTATTTATAATTCTGCATCGTTTAATAGCTGTCACCATAGATTAAATTGCCATCACCGCTGTTTGACAGATTTCACCATAGGTTATTTAGTCTTCAGTATAGTTTTATAACTGTCACAACGGAAAACTCGCAATCACAACAGATAACTCGGCATCACCACAGGTTTACAGCTTTTTTTTATTTCAGCACAGTTTCACCGCTTCACAACAGATAACACAGCTGTCACCACAGTTTCACAGCTGTCACCACAGATTAAAGATTTCAGCACTTTTTCACAGCTGTAACACAGATACTTGGCTCTCACCAAACTTTGGCAGGTATCACCACAGGTTAATCAGATTTCAGCACAATTTCACAGCTGTGACCGAAGATTATGTGGCTATGACCACCGTCTTATAGCTACCACCACAGGTTATTTATAATTCAGCACCGTTTCACAGCTGTCCAAATGTCCATCACCGCTGTTACACAGATTATCACCGCAGGTTATAGTGTCAACTCGGCATCACAACAGGTAACTCAGCATCACCACAGTTTATCAGCTTTTCCATATGTTCTGTTGATTTCAGCACAATTTCACATTTCGTGTTGTGAAGCTCTAGTGATAGCCATTTTTCCTGAGGTGACAGTGTGAAATGGAGGTGATAGCCATATTACATACATTAATGGCTATGGGACTCAGATGATAGCAATACAACCTGAGGTGATATCGTTGTTACCTGTAGGGACAGCTCTGAAACTCGGGTGATAACCATTCTAACTGTTGTGACAATTATTAATCATAGTTGACTGCTGTATTACCCGTGGTGACGACTGTCAAACTTAGGTGATAGCGATCTTACTTTTGCGAAGGAAAGCTGAGAAAGTCAGGTGATAGCCATATTACTTGCTGTGATAGCTGAAAACTAAAATGATAGCCATACTACCTATAGTGACAGCGGTGAAACTGAAATTATTGCTATATAATGTGTCGACAGCTGTGAAACTAAAGTGATAGCCATATAACCTGTGGTGATGTGATGAAAGCTAAGAAATTGAGGTGATGGCGATATTACCTTTGGCGATGGCTGTTAAACTCTGGCGATAACCATACTACCTGGGGTTATAGCCATATTACCTGTGATGACAGCTGTGAAACTTGAAAAATCACGTGATAGCCATATTACTTGTGGTGATATCTGTGAGACTTATTTGAAAGCCTTACCACCTACGGCGACATTTGTGAAACTGAAACGATAGCCATAATATCGTAGTGGTAACTGCTACTCGGGTAATGACCATATAGCCTCTGGGAATAGCTGTCAAGCTAAGGGGATAGCCAAACAAGCTATGGGAATAGCTGTGAAACAGACTTGACTGCTGTATTACCTGTGGTGGCAGCTGTCCAACTGAGGTGACAGGCATATAACCTATAATGCTAGCTGTGCAATTCAGATGATAGTCATACTGCTTCTTGTGAAACTCAGGTGATAGCCATATTACCTGAGGTGTAAGATGCGAAACTGAGGTGACAGCCTTATAACCTGTGGTGGTAGCTGCAAAACGGAGGTTATAGCCATATTACCGGCGGTGATGCGTCTGACTGGCGATCAGAAGTACGCGGGTTCGATGCTTGCCGGGGTTGGCAGTATTCTTTCGTGGAGATTGATTATGAAATCTTTTCTACGGTCATTCTTTCCAGGAAAATTCTGGATAGGTAACCTGACTGGCTCAAAAATGACAAAATAGTGTTGATTTGGCCATTAAACTCCAATGCAAACAAAAACTGTGAACTCCTGTGATAGCATTAATTACTACCTGTTGTGACAGCGGGGAAAATCAGGTGTTAACCATCCTAGTTGAAGTGACAGTTGTGAAACAGAGGTGATTGTTGTATCACCTGTTGTGACAGATGTCAACCGAGATGATAGCCGTATTGCCTGTAACGATAGCTCTGAAATTCAGGTGATACTTATTTTTTGTGGGAAGCTCAGATGAAAGTCATAGTTCCTGTCGTAAAAGCTGTGAAATGGAGGTAATATCCATATTACCTCTGATGATAGCTGTGAAACTCAGTTGGCAGCAATATAACCTGTGGTTACATCTGTCAAACTGAGGTGACAGCCATGTTACCTGTAGTGATAGCTGTGAAACTCAGGTGATAACCATTCTACCTGTTGTGTCAAGTGTGAAACACAGTGGATTGCTATATTACCTTTGGTGATAGCTATCAGTCTGATGTGATAGCGATACGGCCAGGTGATAACCATACTACCTGCGATAACCACACTACCTGTTCTGAGATTTGTGAAACGGAGGTCATTGCTTAATAATCTGTGGTGACAGCCGTAAAACTGAGGTGTTTGTCATACCACCTATGGTGATAGCTGTGAAATTTGGTTTAAAAATAGAGGTGAAGGCAATGATCAGGAACGAATACAATTACCCAAAATCTCCTAACAGAGACACCAATGGGAAAGAAATACGAACATAAAATAGCTAAACCCTAATGAAAACACCACAAGCGGATAGCCAAAATCACAAATAGTTTCACACAAAATGGCCAAACAGCTGTAGAAAATAAAAAGACATAAGCAATACATACATGCGAAGACGCAATATAGCAAAAATAAACCACAACAGAAGAACCGCCTTGGAACGGTCAGCAAAAGTCTTCCACTCGGGGGCTTAAATCGATTGTACATGGCTTTGGTTCTTTTATGGTTTAGACAAATAATCGTATAAGTCCGCATTAGGTCACATCACATGTGATGACAGCTGTGAAACTGGAAACTCAGGTGATGGCCATATTACCTGTGGTGATATCTGTAAGACTAATCTGAAAGCCTTACTACCTGGGGTGACAGCTGTGAAACTGCGGTGATAGCCATATTATATATAGCGGTAACTGTTATTCAGGTGGCGGCCATATATAGCCTGCGGTGATAGGGGTGACTGCTGCACTACCTGTGGTGACAGCTGCCAAACCGAGGTGATATGTATATTACCGTTAATGACAGGTGCAAAATAGGTGATAGTCCTACTACTTCTTGTGTAATACAGGTGACAGCCATATTACCCGAGGTGAAAGATATGAAACTGAGATGACAGCCATATTACCCGTGGTGGCAGCTGTTAAAGCCAAATTCCGTGCTCAGGTCTAATAGCTTTACTACCTGTGGTGACAGCTGGGAAACTCATGTGATAGCCATACTCAATTTAGTGACAGCTATGAACAGAGGCGATTGCTATATTATCTTTGTTGACAGCTGTAAAACACAGGCGATAACCGTATTACCTGCGATGATAGCTGTGAAAATCAGGTGATAGTCATATTTCTTGTTGTGAAGCTCAGGCGATAGCCATATTTCCTGAGATGACAGCTATGAAACGGAGGTGATAGCCATATTACCTATGATGATAGCTGTGAACTCTGGTGAAAACAATATGAACTGTGGTGACAGCTGTTAAACTTAGGTGATAGCCATGTTACCTGCAGTGATAGCTTTGAAATTCGTCCGATAACCATACTTCCTGTTGTGAAAAGGTGAAACATAATTGATTGCTATAATTATTACCTATGGTGACAGCTGTAAACTGATGTGATAGCGAAATAACCTTTGGCGATATATATGAATATTCTGGTGATAGCCATACTACCTGCTGTGAAGGAAAGCTGAGAAAGTCAGGTGTTAGTCATATTACTTGTGGTGATAGCTGTGAAACTAAGGTGATAATCATAATACCTCTAGTGACAGCGGTGAAACTGAAGTTATTGCTATAATATACAAGGTGACATTGTGGAACTGAGGTGATAGCCATATTACCTGCCGTGTTGTGGTGATCCCTGAAAAACTCGGGTGATAGCGATATTGACTTTGTTGATAGTTGTGAAACTCTAGGAACAATACTACCCATTGCGACTTTTGTGAGACAGAGGCCATTGATCAATAACATGTGGTGACATTTGTAAAACTGAAGAGTTAGCCATATAACCTGTGGTGATAGCAGTGAAACTTGGGTTCCAGTCATATCACCTGTGGTGATAGCTGTGAAACTCAGTTGATAGCCATATTTCATGCTGTGATATCTGTGAGAATAAGTTCAAAGCCATACAAGCCAAAATATTAATGGTAAAAGCTGTGTACGGCATCAGTTGTGATAGCCATTCTACCTGGCCATTCAACCTGTGGTGACAGCCGTATAACTCAGGGAACAGCCTCATTACCTGTGGTGATAGCTGTGAAACTCACCCGTGTAGACATACATGTATATGACTCAGTTGACAGTCATTCTTGCTGTGATGATAGCTGTGCGCTAAGATCATAGCCATATTAACTGTGGCAATAGCTGAGATTTGTTTGTCTTTGGTTTTTTACGTCCAAGGCAACACCATTTAGGAGATTTAGGGGTTGCTTTCTGTTTTGAGGGATTTTTACCTGACACTGAGATAAACTGACATCTAAAGGCCTACCGCCCAAAGAAACCGCAAGGGTTTAAAAGACGGTCCGTCTCGCACCACTTTTCCTGGAAAGAACTGAACAAATTATTTGTCTAAATCGCGACGGAAGTAAGGGCGAGGATTGTGGCCACGTAAAATCGATTTAAGCCCCCCCCGGTGGAAATCTTCCACTGACCGTTCCAAGGCGGCTCTTCTGTGGCGATTTATTTATGTTGTTGTTTGTTGCTTACTGTGTGTATCACTTGTGTCTTTTAATTTTGGATGGCCATATGGCCTTTTTGTGGGAAAGTAACTGTCCTTATGGCCTTCCTTTGTTTAGGTTTCCATTATGGTCTGGTCGCTTAATGTTTGTATTTCTTTCCCTTTGGTGTCTTTTTTGGGTGGAGTAAGTTAATTGTATCAATTCCTGATCTTTGTTTTACTTCTACTTTTTAGATCTTCTAAGCGGTAAGCCGTAATTGCATAGATTCCTGATCATTGCCTTCAGTTCGATTCCATTAACGTTTCTAACACGTTTACAGACGTCATTTTATTGTACGAATATTTCGGCAATGTTTCAAAAACGTCATTTATCAAGGGCGTCTCTTGCCTGATGCCTCCAGTTGACCTGTCTCACGAGCTACGTCGGTCGGTGTGTGCTGGGAGGGGGATGTGCTGTGTTTGCCGGATCTTGTCTATCATCCGTTTCGGTTTCAGAACTTTTGGGTTGAGACACACTGATGAAGATTAAATATCAGAAAGGCCTCTGTGTCACTAAATTAGGTATAATTACGCCTTAATCATCAAACGTTTCTCTGCTTACATTTGCGAATGATTTCATAAATGTTATTATACCCGCTTTTTTCAAAGAAAAATCGGGTATATTGTTTTCGTACCAGAGTTGAGTGAGCGTCTGTCCGTCCGTCTGTCTGTCCGTCCGTCACGTTTCTTGTAAATGGATCTCCTCTGCAACCACTGAAGTTACACTTTCGAAACTTTGCATGTGGATAGTTCATGGTATGTAGATGGCAGTGGGTTACTTTTTGTGACCTTGAACCCAACGTGGCCCCAAGGTCAAAAGTCAGAAAGTAGGACATTATCATATCTTCTAAACTGTTGGGATTGCACTTCCGAAACTTGATTATTGGATAGCCCTTGGAATGTAGAACATATTGGAATACTTTTCGTGTGACCTTGACTCCAACATGACCCCTGGGTCAAAGGTCAAAAAGTATGACTTTATCATATCTTCTAACCTGTTGGGATTGCACTGCCGAAAATTGATTATTGGATAGCCCTTGGAAGTAGAACATATTGGAATACTTTTCGTGTGACCTTGACGACAACATGGCCCCAGGGTCAAAGGTAAAAAATATGACATTGCCATATCTTTAGTGTTATTCACAGAAAAATCGGGTATTTGCGATGGTATATCATCGACTGTGCCATCTAGTTTTGATGCTTTAATCACAATTTTAATGACATTATAAAACATTGGAAAATGCATTAGCTCTTCAATTCAGTACTTCTGTCAATGGGGCCCATTGTGAAAACACACACATCTTACACTGCTTTCTGTCAATTTTTCTCCATCTATGGAAGTTTGTGACACTTTTCTTAATTCTGGTTCAAATTTAGATAAATGGTGTTCATTAGAACAGACTCTTCGAAGCAGTTAGAAAAAAACGACCAGTGGGTCACGTATACCCCAGGCCGGCGCCACCCTCTAATATAGCTTTTGAGCTGGTATGTAATATGAATGAAGAAGTCAAGAAGCTATAAGAATCTATATATGTGCTTGTAAGAGCTAAACCAAACATAAAAATTCTAAATGGACCACCGAGTGAGGGCATCAAAGTTACTGAAGGGTTGGGGGCATCAATGTTACTGAAGCAGCAGGGTGGGATATGCATCAATAAAATCTTTGGACTGCTAAGCAAACTCGATGCAAGTATAAATTGGATTTGTCTTAGAGTTAAGAACATACAGGCATCTATAAACTTTGTCATAAAACTTTAAACAAATGTAAAATTTCTAAGTCTGTGACCTTGAGATCACCTTGGGTGGGGGAAGGACAAACATAACGAAATCTTTGGACTGGTTTGCAACATTGATGCAAGTATCAACTGAATTTGTGTTAGAGTTTAGAACATACAGGCATCTATAAACTTTGTCATAAAACTTTGACCAAATATAATTTTTTAAGTCTTTGACCTTGACCTCAAGGTCACTGTGGGGCTAGGACATGCATCAATGATATCTTTAGACCAGTATGTAACTTCAGTGTAAGTATCAACTAAATCTATCAAAGGGTTCAGAAGATATAATCTCTTAGAAACTTTGACGCAAAACTTTAACAACAATGTTAACGGACGGAAGAAGGATGGACGGACATCGGGCGGACAGATGGACGGACGGACGTTCTCACAAATGGATAGTTATGTGGCTATTTTTGGCAGGATCGATACTTAAGTGGCTACTTTTAGCCACAGAAAAGAAGTAATTTCGGTGTCTAACGGAATAAATCCTATTGACTTACATTGATTCTGTCCATTTACATAGCCACCTAACTATCCATTTGTTGGTGCGGACAGACGAAAAGACGGACGGAAGAACGGCAGGACGAAAGCATTATACCCCATAGCATACCTCGTATACCGGGGGTATAATGAGTACATAGTACGTCTATGCTGTGGATAAGATTATGGTAAAAATGTATGCCCTTGCCAACCCTACTTTCATCTATACGAAGTGGGGTCTAAATGGGTATGCATTTCCCGGACTTGTTAGTTTGTTTTAACAGTATAGGCATGATTTATTTCAACAGCAGCTTTGTGACCATAAAGTATCTCAGTGGCTCAGTTGAATGCGCAAGTTGCTAATGATCAGCTCGTGCGATTGATCCTCTCTAGGCTGAGGATGTTTCTTGCAAGTGATCTTGATCACGAACTATGTTCTATAGCATCTCGACCTCTTCTGCTTATCTAAAGACCGTTGTCAGTTTCTAAAAGACGAATGTGCACTATACTTGCACTGGTTATCAGCATATTGATGATATATTTACATTTTTCTAATGAGTCCTGTGAACTCGCTATGTCCCAATCTATAAGTTCCACTGCAAAATTATTTGTACAAAACACAGTTTTCCTAAGTATTTCGAAATAATGGTGAGTCTTGGGACTTGCAAAATTTAATTTGTAAGTCCCTCGGAAAAATTATGAGTTGTTTGTTTGATTTGAGGTTTAACGTCCCCGTCAACACTGTAAAGATAATTTTGGAGACGTTTCTTCCAATTTTGTGGGTTTATTTGTCGATTCCTGATCATTGCCTTCACATCTATTTTGTGTGCTGGTGGATGAACAAACAAATGGACAGAAAAATAGGTCCCTAAGTCGTGCCATGTTAAAAGCAGGCATGACCAAAAAAAAAACTGAAAGTAAGCAAGAAAACAACTGAATTTCGTTGCCAGACAATATTTCATTTATTTCTTAATTATAATTCATTTCAATGCTTCCAGCCTTTAGCGTCTTTTACTGTCCTTCTTCCCCTCGATGTCGATTCTGAAACACAAGGAAAATTCCATCACAATTTAAATATAAAAGACTGACAGATACTAATGGTCATTTTTGAGAGGGATGCGAGTCATGCAAACGTGCACACATGTACACATGCACATATGTATGCATGCACAAACACATGCACACAAACATGCATGCATGCACAAACACATATGCATGCACACACACGCTTGCATGCGCACACACAAATGCATGCATGCACTCTTGCATGCACACATACATACAGCATGTACATGAGTGTGCACACACGCAAGCATGCATACAAGCACACATGCATGCACACATACACTCATGCAAGCATGCATACACACACTCATGCAAGCATGCACACATACATGCATGTATGCACTCACATATGCAGGCACGCATACATGCACACATGCATGCATGCACACGCACACACAGGTATGCATGTATAAATGCAATATCCCCACCCCTAACAGCTTGGTTGTGCGAGGGAGATGATAACTGTTTATGTGTGTTTATGAAGAAAAAAAGAAAAGAAAAGAAAAAAAAAAACAAATTTCCATTCCTCCACCGGCGTTTGAACTCACGACCCTCTGATTCATAATCGACAATCTGATTCGTAGTCCAGCACTCTATCGACTCCACTGGCACACGTTTCTTACGCTATGCTATGCATCACAAAACATACAATGTACAAATACCCAAAGTGACAAAAGGCCATAACTCATGAATTATTTTTTCGGAATTTAGTCAAAAGTTCATCAGGTCATCTACTCATCACAACCAATCTATTTACCAACTTTCAAGGCTCTAGCTCTTATAGTTTTTGAGATATTTTGCTGGCAAGATTTTATAAAAAAAAAAATCAAAGGGCAATAACACTTGAAAATGGCATAATCCGGATAAGGAGAAAAAAACACGTGTCTGCTAATTTTACATGAGAAGATTATATATGAAATTTCAAAACCCTAGCATACACGGTTCTTAAGTTATGCTATGCATCACAAAATATACAGAGGTACAATGTACAAATGTCCAAAGTGACAACGGATCATAACTCATCACCACAAATCTATTCACCAACTTTCAAGGCTCTAGCTTCAATGGATTTTGAGATATTTTGCTGACAAAATTTTATCAAAATAAAAATCAAGGCAATAACTCTTGAAAGGGGCATAATCCGAATGAGAAAAAAAATCGTGTCTCCTAATTTTCCATGAGGAATCCATATATTACATTTCAAAGCCCTACCATACATGGTTCTTAAGTTATGCTATGTATCACAAAGCATAAAATGTACAAATACCCAAAGTAACAAAGGGTCATTACTCATGAAGTATTTTTCGGAATTTAGTCAAAAGTTAATGAAGTCATCTAATCATCACCACCAAATTATTCACAAATTTTCAAGGCTCTAACTCTTCTAGGTTTTGAGATATTCTGCTGAAAAGATTTTATCAAAAAGAAAAATTCAAACTCTTGATAGTGTTGAGAAAATAATACGTGTCACCTAATTTTCTATGAGGTATCCATATATGAAATTTCAAAACCCTAGCATATAGGTTCTTAGGTTATGTTATGCATAAAAAGCGTAACGGACGAACGGACAGACGGACGAACGAAGCAGAATCAATATGTCCTTCCAACTTCTTTGAAGTTGGGGGTATAATGAACATGGACAGATCTATACATTTTACAGAAATTTTAAAATGTGTAACATTCGTCACAATAGAGCTAAAGTTATACCTATATACTTGCATATTTTTATATTCTAAAAGTGGCGAAAAACTACTGTGTTTATCTATACCTCTCAAACATGCATATTTGGCTTGAAGATTGTTAGATACATGTAGTACACTAGCTGGTCATAATAATGTAGAAGGCGAGGCAATGATCAGGAATCGATACCATTAACCTACAACTCCCATCAGAGACACCAAAGGGAAAGAACCGCAAACATGAAACAACAGACCCTAATGGAAACATCAATAGCGGCTAGCCAAAAGGACAGTTACTTTCCCACAAAATAGCCAATAGGCTATCCAAAATAAAATGATATAAGCGACACAAACACCCAAAGACAAACCATAACGAAAATAAACCACGACAGAAGAACCGCCTTGAATAAGTAATGTTTACAGATTCATGGCCTTGTTGACAGTTGCATGGGCAATGCTGATATCTGTATGAGCCAAGATGGCAGCTATAAGAGTAGTTATATGATTCATGATGGTAGCGACGGTATATGAATCATGGGGACAGCTGTATGACACACAATTACAGCAGTACGAATCATGGCGATAGCTGTATAACAAATGGTGATAGCT
Organism: Lucinisca nassula; assembly: GCA_963580285.1. Classification (NCBI taxonomy): domain Eukaryota; kingdom Metazoa; phylum Mollusca; class Bivalvia; order Lucinida; family Lucinidae; genus Lucinisca; species Lucinisca nassula. Next base: position 783,557 of record CAUZLF010000536.1, on the reverse strand, counting down.
ATAAGAGTAATTATAAGAGTAAGACTAAAATATGATTCATGGTGAAAGCTGTATGAGTCATGGTGATGGCTTTTTGAGTTATAGTGAGAGTTTGAAGATTAATCATAACAGCTGCATGAGTATTTGTGGTAACTGCATGAGTCATGTTGACAGTTGTATGAGTCATGGTGATAGCTGTATGTGCAAAGGTAATACAGGCGTAATCGTGATAGCAATATGATTCGTGGGGATAGCTGAATGAGTCATGATGACAGCTAAATGAATCATGATGATAGTTGTATGAGTTATGAAGGCAGCTAAGGGTGACATCTTGATAGCCATTTGATACATGGTAATAACTGTATGATGTTCTATATAATGGGCAATCCTTTGGAAGCAAAGGCTCCAATACGGAACCGAAACCCGTAGTGTACAAGTTTTTTCTGGGACAGACTAGCTAGTTTCCACAATTAGGCCTAGCCAGTGACCCTCAACTATTCTCAAATTTTCGCAGTGGAATCAATGATCCAAAATGACTTGAAAATATAACCCACGCTATGATCAAGGGCAGGGAGACGTTTGACGGCCGCCACACATTCCCTAAATACAAGCTGTGGTGAAGTCATATATAATAATCCTTTGGAAGCAAGGACTACAACACGGAACAGAAAATCATAGTGTACAGGGTTATCTGGGCTATGTGATTCTTGTGATAGTCATTGTGACAACTGTATTGGTCTTGTGACAGCTTTATACGTCATAGGGACAGCTGTATGAATCATAGTGGCAGCTTTATGAGTCATGGTGATAACTTTAGGAGTCAATGTGCTAGCTGTGTGAGTTGTGGTGATGGCTGTATAAGTCATATTAACACCAGTATGAGTAATGGGAATAGCTATAGGAGTAATGTTGGAAGCTGTTTAAGTCCTGGTAATGGCTACCAGAGCCATGACAATAAATGAATGTGTCCCTGTGGTAGTGATACATACATGTACCAGTCGTAGTGATTGCTGTAGTCGTCGCGGTGGCAGCGGTTTAAGTCATGGTGACAGCTCTGTGTGTGTGTGTGTGCGTGCGTGCGTGCTGGGGCATGTTTCGTCCCACCAACAGCTAAGATCATATAGAAACGGGACCTCGGTTTAAAGATTTATCCAAAAGTCTGCAGAATAAAAAGCTGAAAGGTTGCCTTTGAAAATAAAGAACGCATACAAGAACGAAAATCGGAGACTCGGTTTTATTGAGTCTCTTCATGCACAGCAATATAGTTTGCAAGGCTGCATACGCCTCCTACCACCGGCTTAAGCGATATTCGATTTTCAAACGCAATAATCCCAGAGGCTAAGAAAATATAATCTGCACTATGATGAAGGACGGGGAGACTTTTTACGGCCGCCACACGGCACTTAACACCAGCTGCAGTGAGGTAAGGGTTGCCTTTGGAAACAAATCAAATAAAAGAACGAAAATCGGAGACTCGGTTTTATTGAGTACCTTCAGAAACAGCAATATAGTTTGCAAGGCGTATGATCCCAAAGGAAAAGGAAATATAATCTGCACTAAGAAAATATGATCTGCCCAAATCGAACCCAAGATACCTGGTTTCTAAGACGAGTAGCTTAACCGCTACACCCGCGGAGGCTTTAATGGTGGTGACAGCTGAATGAGTCATGGTGATAACATTGTAAGTCATGGGGCTAGCTGTATTAGTCATGGGGACAGTTGTGTGAGCAATGGTGAGAGCTATGCGAGTCATGCTGATAGCTGTATGCGTCATGATGACAGCTGTATGTGTCATGGCGACCGCTGTGTGAGACATGATGACACCTGAAGTAGTCATGGTGACAGTTGTAGGAGTCGTGAGGACAGCAGCTGTGTGCATCATGTTGATATGGACAGCTGTATGACCAATGGTTACATCTGCACGAATCATAGTGACAGTACATGAGATAAAATGGCTGATGAAAGTGTTATGGGTCTTGGTGATAGCTGTATTTGAAATTAAGATATCGTTATAGTCATGCTGGTATCTGTATGAATCATGGTGATGGTTGGAGAAGTCGTGGTGGTAGCTGCGTGAGTCACGGTTACAGCTGTATGAGTCATCTTAATAGCAGTATGAGTTATGGTAATAGCTACAAGAATCATGGTGATAGATGTATGCGTGACTGCGATAGCTGTATTAGTCTTTCCTTTGTTGATCTGAATAGAGGTTTACGGGGCTTGCTGTATTAGTCATGGTGATAGCTATATTGATCATGGTGGTCACAAAATGAGTCATTGTGACAGCTATTTGATTCATGCTGATAGCTGTATGAGGCGTGAAGACAGCTTTAGGCATACTCATGTTATTCAATCATGTTATTCAATGCATCAGGCATAGTGTAAGCTTTATGGCACCTGACGAAATATAAGCGATGCTTATAGCTGTATGAGCACGGAGTGATGGCTGTATGAGTAACGGAGATAGCTGCATGAACCAAGATGACAGTTGTATTCATAATGGTGATAGCTGTAGTGATAACGGTTAGAGCTGCATGAATTATGGTGACAGTTGTAAGCGTCACGGTGAAATCTGTTGTCATGGTGATAGCTGTGTAAGCCATGCTGACAGCCGTATGAGCCATTTTGAAAGGTGTATTAATTATATTGACAGCTGTAGTAGTCATACTGAAGACAGCATTTGCCATGATGACAGATGTGTGAGTCATGGTATGATTGATGTTAACAGCTGAATTGGAAATGGTGGCAGCTGTATTGGTCATGGCAATAGCTTTAAAAGTCAAGGTGACATCTAAATGTTTAATAGCGGTATATGTATGTGTCTTAGTGAAAGATTAAAAAGGCGTGCTGATAGATATCAGAGTCATGGTAAAAGCTGTATGAGTTACGGTAATAGCTGTATGTGTCGTGGTGGCAGCTGTATGAGTCATGTTGACAGCTGTATGAGTCATCGTGATGGCTGTATTAGTCATTATATGACTCGTCGTGGCAGCTGTATTAGTTATAGTATTAGACACGATAAAAGCTATATTAGTCTTAGTGAGAGGGATGCGAGCAATGGGGATAGCTGTATGAGTCATGGTGACAGCTATAAGTGTCATGGATACCATTGTAAGAGTCATGGTGACACCTGAAATAATCATGGTGACAGCTGTAGAAGTCGTAAAGAAAGCCGTGTGAGTCATGTTGACAGGCTTATAAGCGATGTTGATTGCTACATGAACAATGGTTACAGCTGCATAATTTATGCTAATAGCTACAGGAGATATGACTGTTGAAAACGAAATAAGTTTTGATGGCAGCTATATATGAAATTAAGATATCCGAGTCATTTTGGGCGCCGTATGATTCGTCTAGAAGTCGTGCTGATAGCTGTATGAGTCATGATAACAGCTGTATGTGTCATGGCGACCGCTGTATGAGACATGATGACATCTGAAGAAGTCGTGGTGGCAGCTGTAGGAGTCATGAGGAAAGCTATGTGAGTCATATTGATATGGACAGCTGTATGAGCAATGGTTCATAGTGACAATACTGGAGATATGGCTGATGAAAGCGCTATGGGTCGTGGTGACAGTTGTATGTGAATTAAGATATCTGTATGAATCGTGGTGGTAGCTGTATGATTCACGGTGATAGTTATAGATGTCGTGGTGATAGCTGTGTGAGTCCTAGGGACAGCTGTATGAGTCATCTTAATACGAGGGTAGGCTGGGAAGTTCTGAGCCTGACCAAGAAGCAGGCATCGAACAGCCATGAAATTTTGTATTCATTAAATCCAAACCTTTATTTCTTGATTTGACTCAAATCAGTTCAAGTTTACCTGCAATAATGTAGAAATTCTAGACTTTGAAAATTGATACTAACACGTTTTTGAGAAAATGGACAAAATCTGGCATCGTGGTGTCATCAAGTACCTCCATAAAAAGGGGTTAGCTCCTAAGGACATTCATACCAATATGGTTGCTACATTAGGGAATGATGCTCCTTCGTATGCAACCGTAAAAAGGTGGGCAGGAAATTTTAAGATGGGCAAGGACAGCCTTGAATATGATGACCGGTGTGGACGACCCACGACGGCAACAACTGAGGAAACCATCAGCCAAGAGCACACGGCCGTGATGGATGACAGGCGTTTAACTGTGAATCAGTAAGCTAACACTGTTGGCATCTCCCGTGAACGAGTAGAGAACATTCTACACAGTGAGTTAGGAATGTCGAAGGTTTCCGCCAGATGGGTGCCACGGGTTTGACGCCTGACCAGACTGAACCTGTCACAAGCCAACTTGGCTATTTTTGAAGCAGACCAAGATGGTTTTCTTGACCGTTTTGTCACTCAGGATGAGTGTTGGGTTCATCACTTTGAGTCAAAGACCAAAAGACAATCCATGCAATGGAAGCACCCTGGCTCACCCCCTCCAAAGAAGGCAAAGGTCGTCTCCTCTGCAGGGAAGGTGATGACATCAGTGTTCTGGGATGCCAAGCGTATAATATTCATAGATTACATTCAAACGGGCAGACCAATTAATGGGGAGTATTATGCAGATCTGCTAAAACAAATGCGAAAAGCAACTAAGGCTAAACGACCCGGAAAATTGACAAAAGGGGTCTTGTTCCATCAGGACAATGCGCCTGCTCAGAAATCGGTTGTCGCAATGGCTGCTGTGCATGACTGTGGCTTCACACTTGTCGATCACCCTCCGTATTCACCTGATCTAGCTCCATCAGATTATTTCCTGTTTCCAAACATGAAAACGCACTTGGCTGGGCAGTATTATCGGTCAGACGAGGAGGTGATAGCTACTGTGGAGGAGTTTTTCAGGGACCAAGATGAGACCTTCTATACCACTGGGATCCAAGGACTCCAGCATCGCTGGAGGAAGTGTGTGGACAGGAAGGGAGACTATGTTGAAAAATAAGGCACTTTCAGCATGGACAAACCATTGGATCTTGGTCAGGCTCAGAACTTTTTAGCCTACCCTCGTAGCTGTATGAGTTACGGTAATAGCTACAACCCTCATGGTGATAGCTGTATGAGTGATTGAGATAGCTGTATTGGTTTTTTGTTTGTTGGTTTGAATAGAGGTTTAACGTCCCCGTCAACACTATTTAGGTCATTTTCGAGACGTTGCTTTCAATTTTGTGGGCCTTTACCCGACATTGAGATGAAATGAAATCGCATGCCCTGCCGCCCTATGAAACCAAAAGATTTATATGCATGAACGGTCCGACTCGCACCACTTTGCCTGAACAGGCTTAGACCTATGCTGTATACTAGTACTCGAGTGCGGTCGGTTTCAGTTATGCGTGGAAACACTTTGCATCTTAATTTAATTCTCCAAGTCCCGATGGGCTGGAGCTTGCTGTATTGGTGATGGTGATAGCTATATGGTTCATGGTGGTCACTGAATGAGTGATTGTGACAGCTGTTCGAGTCATCCTGATAGCTGTATGAGGCATGAAGACAGCTTTAGACGTAGTCATCTGGTTCATTGTTACAGCTGTATTAGACATAGTGTTTGCAGTATGAACCCTGTCGACAGCAATATGTGCGAAGCTTTAAGCTGTATGAGCACAGACTGATGGCTGTATGAGTCACGGAGATAGCTGTACGAGCTGTGGTGACAGCTGTATTCGTCATGGTGATAGCTGTCGGGATCACGATTAGAGCTGCATGAATTTTGGTGACAGTTGTAAGAGTCTCTGTGAAAGCTGTAAGCATTGGCGATAGCTGTATAAGCCATACTGACGGTCGTATAAGCCATTTTTAAAGATGCATTAGTCATATTGATAGCTGTAGTAGTTATACTGACAACAGCAGTAGTCATGATGATAGATTAGTGAGTCATGGTGACAGCTGTATGAGTAGTGTTAACAGCTGTATTGGTCATGGTTACAGTCGCTTAGGTCATGACGATAGCTATAAAAGTCAAGGTAACACCTGAATGAGTAAAGGTGGTAACTATATGTGTCTTGGTGAAAGCTTTAAAAGTCGTGCTGATAGATATCCGAGTCATGGTAATAGCTGCATGAGTTATGGTAATAGCTGTTTGTGTCGTGTTGACATCTGTATGAGTTATCGTGATGGCTGTATTAGTCATGATATGGATCGTCGTGGCAGCTGTATTAGTTATTGTGATCGCTATATTAGACATGATGAAAGCTATATAAGTCCTAGTGGAAGGGATGCGAGTCATGGTGGTAGCTCTATGAGTCATGGTGACAAGGTGTCATGGTTATCCTCGTAAGATTCATGCTCACACCTGAAGTAGTGATTGTGAGAGCTATAGAAGTCGTAAAGAAAGCTGTGTGAGTCATGTTGACAGCCTTATAGGTGATGGTGACAGCTGTATGAACAATGGTTAGAGCTGTAAAATCCATGCTGATAGTTATAGGAGATATGACTGTTGAAAAAGGAATAAGTCTTGGTGGCAGCTGTATATGAAATTAAGATATCCAAGACATTGTGGGCGCTGTATGATTCATGGTGATGGCTATAGAAGTCGTGGTGATAACTGTATGAGTTATGGTGACAGTTGTGTGAGTGTCCTAATTGCTGTATGAGTCATTGCAATAGCTACAGAAGACATAGTGTATGAGAGACTTTGTGACAGTTGTATGGGTCATTGTGATAGCTGTATGAGCTTTGGAGACAGCTGTAGGTGTCAAGTGAAGGCTCAATGACCAATGGCGGCAGCTATATGAGTCATGCATATAGCTGTATGAGACATACTTATGGCTGTAAGAGTCACGGAGACAGATGTATGTGCAAGGGTGACAGCTGCTTTCGTCACGGTGATAGCTGTAGGAATCACGCTTAGAGATACATGAACCATGATGACAGTTATATGAGCCATTGTGATAGCTTTGGGATTCATGGTGAATTCGGTAGGAATGAAGGTATTAACTGTGTGAGTCATCTTGATAATTCTATTATTTATAAATGAAATACTGAATGCAATATCAGTGGTATCACACACTGCAAAGCATACATGGCATACACTATATATATGAAATAATAGCATAGTAAATCAGTGACATGTGTATGTGCAACCAATTAGCACAGAAAGACTATTTAAACTACAATGGGCCAAAGTAGCACAAAGTTGTAAATATTATATGTAAATATTACCACAGTTATTTCTAACATTTCAATTAAAATAGTACTGTTGCTCTTCTGGGACATTTATATTTTACAAACATATACTGAGAGGCAAAAGTAAGTATACAGGTTACTGAACGCTGATTTGCGTCCCAATGTCTCCCTCTCTACATACATATGTGGCATCATAAATAAGAACAACCACTTCTGCGTGATTTGCAGCAGTTTCCGTTAAAATTGATTAAAGGATAATGAAATTTCGTCACTTGAAATGGACAGGGGGCTCTCATCCAATATTTTGTCTTGAGTAGTTTCCCTTTAAACATGTGTTTCGAATAAGTGTTATTCAATAAATGATTTTTTTCTGCAACAGATTCAAAGAAGGGGAACTGATTGGCAAGAATATATCCCATATTTAAATTAAACACAAGGTAAAATGCAACTTTTTTTTGTCAAAGAAAATGTCATTTTCGCCTTTTACGTTCTTCCTTTGATTAAATGCTTTATGTTACTTTGGGATTTGTTTGTACTGGTGATTAACTTTTCTTTGAGTAACTTTCGAGGCATCACTATGGAGTAAGTATAAAAATGCCGAGGAAAACAAAAATTATGTGAAAGTTTCAAATGAATATCTTACACGATTTGAAAAAAAGACTCATTTCATTCACTATGATTTTAATTGAAAGGGAGATAATCCGGAACAGGCAGAAATTACAATTGAGTTTGAAGCTGTTTGTTTGGGTTTAATGGCAAAGTAATGATGGCGTCTTATCGATGAACGTTCGTACATGACTTGTGCGATGCGCATAAGTTTGAATGTCATGTTCAACACGAGATTTTGTTGGAAATATTGATTATCAATTAAGGGCAATAACTCCATCATGGATGACTGCAACAGGAAAAGAATTGAACATCTACAAACTTAGACGTTTGGGAAAAACGGACATAGGCATATTTTATGACAGACAGCAATATAAGACCCGGTATTCCAAATCAAAAACTGTTTACTTTTTATTGCCTCTGAGTATATTTAAAATAATACCTATATGAATCCTAGTGATAGATTTATTAGTCATCGTCATACATGTATGAGTCATACTGACAGCTGTTGCAGTCATGGTGACAGTTGTAGTAGTCATGGTGGCAGCTGTAGGAGTCATGATGATAGCTGTGTGAGTCATGATGACAGGTGTAAAAGTGATATTAACAGCTATATTGGTCATGATGACAGCTGTATAGGTCATGGCGGTAGTTATAGGTGTCATGTTAACAGCTGTACAAGTCATGACAGTAGCAATAAGAGCCTTGGTAAAAGCTACAGAAGTCGTGCTGATAGATATAGGCGTCATGGTGACAGATGTATGGTTATAGCTATGTAGGTCATGGTGACAACTGCATGAGTCAGCTGTATGAGCCATCATGATAGCTGTATAAGTAATGTTATGAGTCTTCGTTAGAGCTGTATTAGTCGATGTGATAGCTGTATTATTCACGGTTATAGCTATATGATAAGTAATTGTGAAAGCTTTATGAGTCATTGTGTCAACTGTATAAGCCATGGTACCAGCTGAATGCATCATCGTGACAGCCGTATGGGCTAAGATGACTGCTGTTTGATTTACGGTGTTGTATAATGGTAGTAGTCATTAGCTTCATGGGTTTTGCTGACAACTGTTTGAGGCGTCGTCACAGCTGTAGGAGCCATGCCGTCTGCAACTCGTGACAACATGATGAGTCATGGTTACAGAAGTACGAGTCATCGTGACAGCTGTATTGGTCAGTGTGACAGTTGTGTGAGTCATAGCATGGGTAAACGAGTCAAAGTGACAGGGAGTGATATGTGATAGAGTCATGATGACAGGTGTATGAGTCATAATGATAGTTGTGTGTGCTAGTGATAGCCGTATGAGTCATCATGACATGTGTATGGGGCGAGGTGATACCTGTATATTTCACGGTGACAGCTAAATCAGTCATGGTGATAGCTGTATGCATCATGGTAGTGGTAGTCATGGTCATGGCTGTATATGAGTTGTGATTTGTGACAGATGTATTAGCCATCATGTCATGCAGCTGTATGAATCATCGCGACAGCTGTTCGAGCCATGATAAATGCCGATAGCTGTATGAAGCATGTTGATATCTGTATATGAGTCATGGTTAAAGCTGTACGGATCATGGTGACTGCTGTGTGTGCCATGTTAACTGTTCTGAGTTATGGTGACAGCTGAAAGGCATCGTGACAGTCCTATGAGTCGTCGTGACAGGTATATGAACAATGGTTACAGTCGCATAATTCATGCTGAGAGCTATAGGATATACATGTATGACTGTTGCAAACGGAATATATCTTGGTGGCACTTGTATTTGAAATTAAGATATCCGAGTCATTGTGGGCGCTGTATGATTCCTGGTGATAGCTGTAGATGTCGTCCTGATAGCTGAATGAATTATGGTGACAGCTGTGTGAGTGATCAAATTGCTGTATGAGTCAATGCAATAGCTACAGGATACATGGTGGTAGATGTTTGCTGTATTCATGGTGATAGCTGAATAGGCCATGACAATCGCTGTATTAGTAATGGTGGCAGCAATATGAGTCGTGGTGATTGCTGTAAGAACCACAGAGACAGCTGGAAGAGCCATGATAATAGCTATATGAGTTATGCTGGCAGCACTATGATAATGTTGTCAGCATACGTCATGGCGATAGCTGTTTGAGTGATGATGACGGCTTAATCAGTCACGCTGGCAGCAGTTCGAGTCATGATGATAGTTGTATGAGTCATGGAGACAGTTGTATGAGCCATGGTTACAACTGTATTAGTCATATTTGCAGCTCTATGGGTCATTGCGACAGCTGTATGGACCTTGGACGCAGCTGTAGGTGTCACGGTGAATGCTCAATGACCCATGACGACAGCTATATGTATGAGTCATGCTTATAGCCGTACGAGACATACTGATGGTTGTATGAATCACGGAGACAGATGTATGTGCCGTGGTGACAGCTGCTTTCCTCAAGGTGATAGTTGTAGGAATCACGCATAGAGATGCGTGAATCATGATGACAGTTATATGAGCCATTGTGATAGCTGTGAGATTCATTGTTAAAGCTGTAGGAATGGAGGTATTAGCTGTGTGAGTCGTGTTGATAGTTTTATCATTTATCAATGAAATACTGATTTACGGTGTCGTATAATTCATCTGTGTAGTTTTTTTATTTGTATGTTCTCGGAGATGTTACACTGATGAGTTAGGAAGCCTTCATGTGGACTAAACAAAATTAGTGTATACCGTGACAGAGGTAAGGGCGAGGATTATGGCCATGTAAAATCGGTTAAAGCCCCCCCCCCCCAGTGGAATTCTTTCCACTGATCGTTCCAAGGCGGTTCTTCTGTGGTGGTGTATTTATGTTGTTGTTTGTTACTTACTGTGCGTATCACTTGTGTCTTTTTATTTTAGAAGGCCATTTGGCCATTTTGTGGGAAATTAACTGTCCTTATGGCCTTCCTTTGTTTAGGTTTCCACTTTTGTTTGGTCGCTTCATGTTTGTGTTCCTTTCCCTTTGTTGTCTTTGGTGGGTGGAGTAAGTTAATTGTATCGATTCCTGATCTTTGTTTTACTTCTACTTTACAATATCAGTGGTACCATACATTGCAAAGCATATATGACACACACAATATATATGAAAAATAACAGGACTCTTGCATTATCAGGGGTAGTCCTAGGAAGATAAATGAATATGGGGTGCCGAATTACTATTTAATACAATTGGGAGATATCTATAATTTTACTCTAGGTATCTATATATCAAATTATAATTAACATTATTATCAATATTTTGGTATCATAAAATGTAATCATTGATATGTAATATATATTTCTTGATGTCTTTAAATTTGTTTAATGATATCCATTATTCCTTTACATATAACGATATCTAAAATCCAATTATAGATACCATTTAAAGGCTGGATAATAGATATCACAGATTTGAATAATGGATATCAAAAAATATATTATGGATATCAATAAATGTAATTATTGATATCCTGATATGTTCATCCATATTTGATATCTATATATTGAATAAAAGATATCTATAACTTGAATTATAGATATCCCTTAACTCATTATGGATAAAATGAAATAAATAATACATATCTAATATTATTTATAGATATATAATAATATTTGTTGATATCCTATATTTTTATTACAGACATCTATATATCAATTTGTAGATATTTATAAATCAAATTATAGATATCTATAAATCAAATTATAGACATTTATAATTAAAATTATTGATATTGGATATTTATTATTTATTTCATGATATCTATAATATGTTAAGGGTTATCAATAATTCCAATTGCAGATATCTTTTACTTGATATATAGATACCAAAGATTGAAGAGCATTTGAGGATAACAATATTTTCATTAATTGATGTCAATAATGTATTTTATGATATCCATTATTGAAAATTGTGATATCCATAATTCAGCCTTTTAAATGATTTCTATAATTTGATTTTAGATATTTATATATGCAAAGAAATAATTGATATCATAAAACAAATATATTAATATCAAGAAATATGTATAACATATCTTGGATTTCATTTTATGATATCAAAAAATACAGATAATTATAGATATCAATAATGTTAATTGTACATATCTGTAATTTGTTTTAATGATATTTATAATTTGATTTATAGATATCTGTAATTAAATATAGGATATCAATAATTATTATTAACTATCTATAAATAATATTAGATATCTATTATTTATTTTATGATATTTGAAATATGTTTAAGGATATCTATAATTCAAATTATAGATATCTATTATTCTATATATAGATAGCAAATATAGAAGAACATTTTAGGATATCATAAATATCATTTATTGATATCCATAAAATATTTTCTGACATTCATATCTAAAAATAATATTAGATATCTATTATATATTTTATGATATCTAAAATATGTTAAGACATATCTATAATTCAGTTATAGATATCTTTTATTCGATATATAGATATCAAATATTGAAGAACATTTTAGGATATCGATAATTACATTTATTGATATCGAAAATATATTTTCTGCTATCAATTACTGAAAATTGTGATATCTATAATTCAGCCTTTGAAATGATAACTATAATTGGATTTTTTTGGATATGTATATATGCAATGGAATAATTGATATCATAAAATAAATTTATAGATATCAAGAAATATATTTTACATATCATTGGTTACCTTTTTTTATGATATCAAAAATATCGATAATTACAGATATAAAAAATGTTACTCTTAGTTATCTATAATTTGACTAAAAGATATCTTGGTAGGTCAGTCAGATGCAGGTCTGACTGGTGATCAGAAGGACACGTGTTCGATTCCTGTTGGAGTCGGCAACATTCCTTCCTATCTTTTCTATTTTCATTTTCTCCCTTTTGCTGATTCAAGAAGGGCAGTTGTCAGTTTCTGTGAAAGAATGTGCACTGTATTAGTTAACCGCTAACGTATAAGCTTGCCCAGGAAAAGTGTGGATAAGTTAACTGACCGATTCAAAAATGTCCTAAATGGGGATGCCTGGGCCTTTAAACTCCAATACAAGCAAATAACTAAATCTTGAAATTCAATTAAATAGTAAAACAGCACCTCATAAATGAAGGTAGGTAAGTATTTGTTGAAGGATACTTTGTTTGTCGCAAAGAGCTTATGAATGCAACGTTGCTACACAATGGCAAGCCATTTTACTATTTATTATGGAATGTACATATCTTATTTATTATATAAGATATCTTATTTATTATATAAGATATCTCATATAGGATATAAGATACCTTATATCCTAAAGTAGATATCTTATATCCTATATGATATATCTTATTTAATTCAGCAATGCAGATATCTGATATGATATATAAGTTATCTTATATCTTAAATAAGATATCTGATATAACATAGATATCTTATTTATTATCTTATATAAATAAGATATCTGATTGTCTTAATTACTAAAACATATAAGATATCTTATATGCTATATAAGATATCTTATGTGCTATATAAGATATCTAATATACTAAATAAGATATCTAATATAGCATATAAGATATCTTATATAACATATCAGATATCTTATATATTATATAAGATATCTTATTTATATTGGTATATAAGATATCTTAATTGGTATATCAGATATCTTATTCAACATATAAGATATCTTATAAAGCGTATAAGATATCTTATTTAACATATAATATATAAAGTGTATAAGATATCTTATTTAACATATGATATCTTATATACGTTTGATAAATAAGATATCTTAATCAACATATAAGACATCTATGTAAATTCGAAAGAAATAACAAATAATAGTCGCTCCCTCTCGTACCTATATGCACAAAAGACTGCTACACAGACAGAGAACTGGAGAAAATTGATTATAAATGCATTCTTGAAGTGTGGGTTTCCCAAACAGGTGCGATACATCTTTTTTTTTTTTAAGGGAGAGAGAGAGAGAGAGAGAGAGGGGGAGAGAGAGATATATAGATAATAAATCCAGCTTGCTTTTGTTTGTATAATTTAATAATCCTCCCTTACAAAAATTCTTCAGATAGTAGAAGTCTTAATTGAACTTCAAACTCTGAGTTATGCCAAGCGCTGCTCGCTGCATGTATTTTGAAACAAAAAAACAAAACAAAAAAAACAAAGCCTCTCACCAGACTGTGCATATATTCAGCATGGTTTCTGCCTCTACTTGTCGCATAATTAGTTCAATATTTCTTTGTCCCTTTTATCCCTTTTTACCAAATGGAATCATCCTCCTTATATATGGCAGGAGTCCATTTTGAATATTAGGTATGACAGGTTGTGTAATCTGAAAATTGTTGAACGTTTTGCAAATAGTGTAGGCCCTGATCTGATCTGGGCCTGCACTGTTTGCAAGGGGTTCTGGCACAAAATGGGTAATGGAATGTTAGGCATAAATGGGGGTAGTCATTTCCAGATATGCTTTTGGCAGTTTGGGGTAGACTTCATTATGTTTTTGGGTAAAATATATTAGATATCTTATTTGTCAAATAAGATATCTTATATATTTAGGTAAATAAGATATCTTATATATTATATAAGATATCTTATAAGTTGTATAAGATATCTAATATATCAAATAAGATATCTGATATAGGATTTAAGATATCTTATTCACTGGAATATATAAGATATCTGATATGCTAAATAAGATATCTAATATACCAAATAAGATATCTAATATAACATATACGATATCTTATATAATATATCAGATATCTTATGTATCATATAAGATATCCTATTTCCATCTTTAAATAATATATCTTGTATAATAAATAAGATCTTATATAATAAATAAGATATCTTATACAATATATAAGATATCTGATATGCTACAAAAGATATCTCATATGCTATATTAGCTATCTTATTTAGTATATAAGCTATCTTATACATTTAGTAAATAAGATATCTTATATCCTTTATTAGATATCTCATATCCTATATAAGATATCTAATATAATAAATAAGATATCTAATAAAGCATACATGATATCTTATATGACATATCAGATATCTTATATATAAAGATATCTTATATATTATATAAGATATCTTATATGCTATATAAGATATCTTTTATAATAAATAAGATATAAAGATGTCTCATATATTATATAAGATATCTTATATGCTATATAAGATATCTTATATAATAATTAAGATATCTAATATAATATATATCTTCTATGATAAATTAGATATCTACATTCCATAATAAATAGTAAAAAGGCTTGCCATACTTCCCAGTCACCACGGCAGCCCCCGCCCATACGGGCTTGAAGAAATATATGGGCTGCATGATGCTTCCAGGCAGAGCTGAATCCGGCCCGCACACTAGTACTGGTAAACCGCTTAGAGGATCTAAGCCTGTCCAGGAACCGCAGTGCGAGGCGGACTGTCCATGCTAATAAACCCTATTGGTTTCATTGGGTGACACGACTTGAGATGTCATTTCATCTCAATGTCGACTAAAAGTCCAACGAAATTGAAAGCAACGTCTCCAAAATGACCTTTACAGTGTTGACTGGGACGTTAAACCTCAAATAAAACAAAAACCAGTCACCACGGAGCTTCCCAGTCACATTTGCCGCACTAGTACCATGACGAATTTATGGACAATTTTCTCTCCAGCGGACAATTCAATTGACAGAGGATGTATAAATACAAATTATGGCCCCAATTATACCATATGCAAGAATTAACATATGACACAATCTTATTCTAGTGTGTGAGGATTCTGATAATTAATTATTACCCAAATATTCTCATGTGAACAAATTACTCGGTGTCAATAAAGGCCGTCAGTAAATCGAAAGTAGGAAATCAGGCCGGAAATGCAAAACGTGGAGCCAGCACTCCAGTCGGCGCATGCGTATTGCATGGTGACTTGCATGGTTACTGATTCCAATAACCATCTCCGTACATACCTCAGCAGATGCATGAAGGAAATTTGCCGTCAACTTCGTATTAAACAAGAATTTACACCATCATTTGTGCATTCTTGTTTGGGAATGTGTGAGCGGTCACACAAAACATTAGCATAAAAGCTAACGCCCTACGTTGACAAGAAATGCAACAATTGGATAGGTTCTATCAAGTGTTACATTTTCCTTTAATCAGTCGGCCAATGCTTCAACTGGTTTCTCCCCACATGAAATTGTTTTCGGCCGCCGTCCACATTTTCCACTTACAGCAGCCAAACCAACATACTTTTTTACACATTACCTTGTGACACGAGGATATATGTGCGCAAACATGCTGAGAAATTGAATGTCATTCGGACTGAAGTAAGGAATAATATCATCCAATCACAAGAAAATATGCTGACTAGAGCAAATGAAAATACAAACCCATTACAGACAATGCCTCGGGACTATGTTTTCCTTCTGTCAGAAACAGTAGGAGTAGGACAGAAATTGAAAAACAAGTATGTGGGTCCTTATGTGATAGACAAATTTCATAGTCCGCATTTGGTAGTGCTGCGCAATCCTGATATTGGCGTATGTGTGAAAACAGCAGTGCATCTTGACCGTCTGAAGATGGTCTTTGTTTGTTTGTTTTTTGTTTGTTTGATTTGAGGTTTAACGTCCCCGTCAACATTGTAAAGGTCATTTTGGAGACGTTGCTTCCAATTTTTTGGGACATTTACCCGACATTGAGATTAAATGACATCTCAAGCCCTGTCGCCCAATGAAACCAATAGGGTTTATTAGCATGGACGGTCGGCCTCGCACCGCGGTTCCTGGACAGGCTTAGATCCTCTAAGCGGTTTACCAGTACTAGTGTGCGGGCCGGATTCAGCTCTGCGGGGAAGCATCATGCAACCCATATATTTCTTCAAGCCCCTATGGGCGGGGGCTTCTGAAGATGGTCTATGTCCGTGAACCTCAGTCAGCCTACACCATATTTCATGAGTCCCGTTACCACTTGTGAAAATGGTCAACAGACAGATGCATTAAACAATGCACAAAGCGTACCAAATATGGAAAATAAGCCAGAGCCAGTCTTCATGCGGACTGAACAAATTATTTGTCTAAATCGCGACGAAAGTAAGGGCGAGGATTGTGGCCACGTAAAATCGATTTAAGCCCCCCCCCCCCCCCCAAGTGGAATTCTTTCCACTGACCGTTCCAAGGCGGTTCTTCCGTGGCGGTTTATTTGTGTTGAGGTTTGTTGCTTCTTACTGTGTGTATCACGTGTGTCTTTTTGTTTTGGGTGGCCATTTGGCCATTTTGTGGGAAAGTAACTGTCCTTGTGGCCATCCTTTGTTTAGGTTTCCATTATGGTCTGGTCGCTTCATGTTTGCATTTCTTTCCCTTTGGTGTCTTTGGTGGGTGGAGTAAGTTAATTGTATCGATTCCTGATCTTTGTTTTATTTCTATTCTGACAGATGAACAGACAGTTGACTATATTGTCCCTGACCTTAGACGATCAACCCGCAAATGTAATGCATCTGACCGCTTTGGGGTCGATGTAGACCCTGATGCAGTATTATCCTCTGATCATTGGTTCATAGATGGGCATGGGTATTATATGGTTAAACGGCTTTTAGGTCAAAGACCACACAAAGATTCTACTGAGTACCTATTGCAGTTACGGGGTGAACCTGCAGAATCCTCAATTTGGGTGCCCTTTTCTAGCCTAAATAAAAAGACTAGGCATGCAGTACAACGGAAGCCCCTACCTGTGATAACACTTTGCCCCCACAACCTTTGCTAACCCTGTGAAATCCCCCAGAAATTTGCTTATTTTTATTTATGAAAGGTGTTAGGCTTCCACTGGGTTCAAGGTTAATTTTACTATATCTGTTAGTAATATGAGTAGGTTAGGTTACTTCCAGATTCCTGAAAATAGGCTGAGATATTATTTTTGGTAACAAAGTGTTTACACATGTAGAATTTGTTATTGCTTAGAAATTATGCAAAGAACATGAGACAGTTTTAAGGTTAGATGAAACTGATAAGACAGGAGATTGTTGGTGGTTTAGAATTTTGAATACATAAACAGCTTAAAGTTTCATTAATTTGATGTGTGCTGACAATTTTCCAGATTAGTTACTAATTTGAGAAGAGACAAGTATTCAAAGTTTCTGAATTCTGTTTAGTTCAACATGAATGTATTCTGTCATTAATATACCGGTATTGATAATGTATGTTTTATGTCATTTGCGGTTCAGCATTTTATTGTTTGGTTGCAGATTTTGTATGTCTATGTTTATTCCTGTTTATAACAATTATTATAATATTATCATTATTATTATTGCTTTATTATTGTTTTTATTATTATTATTATTATTATTATTACTATTATTATTATTATTATTATCATCTGAAATGATAAATGTGATGTTTAATAATTGTATGTGTGAAGGTTTCATGGTCTGTCAAATATTTTTCTTTTTCTGCTGGGGATGTTATATATTGTCATATATATCTAATATATGTTATTTTTCTCTCATTACTAATTTTTGGTTCTTATAAATCTTACTGTTTCCTGTCTATCCTTTACCTTTCACTCCCGCATGCTACATAATATATTTTATCTTGATTTCAATCTTTATCTCCCACCCTATCCCTTGAACTATCATCCTGCTAACAAAGTGTGTAGATTGGTTCCTTGAAGGAAATACTTATATTGTATATGGAAGGGGGCATGCCTGCCTTTCTGTTTCATCATCTTTTCAGGAAATGTAGTAACCTTATTTGTATTAATTATGGCAATGGGTGGGACATGAGAGAAACTGACTTGACCATATTTGTTGTGAGGGTTGTGAATAAAAAGGGTATGTTGTCTGTTGAATATAGTTTTGCGAGAGTAGAGTAAGATCAGTATAGAGACTAACATCTGAAAATTGGATAAATTAAAGAGTTATTGTTACCAAGAAATACGTTTTGTTCAAATGATTTAGAGCTAACATTTTATAAACTGAAGAGTTATACTTTTGAAACAAATAAAATTAGAAACATCAACTTTAGTTATATGTTCCATGAGTTAATTCCCCAGGCAGTGCAAATTAAGACAATAATAAATTAAAGGAACATATCAGTAACTACGGTAGGGGTGGGTGGAGGAGCTCTTTGGTGCAGTGGTAGTGCGTCGGATTTGTGATCAAGAGGTTGCGGGTTCGAGCCTCGCGCAGACCAAAGTGTTGTGCCCTTGAGCAAGGCACTTCATCCACATTGCTTAAAAAGTACTAGTTACCACCCAGGGAATCCTGCTCATAATGCTCAGTTGGAGCGAGTAGCAGTAATAGAAGAAAAAGAAAAACGGTTCTTTAACCTGCACAGGAGATGACTCTTCCTGCACAGGGGGCCTCCAGTTAACGTCCCGATCCGAAGGACGGTGCACTTTTTGGCATTCAACCCTGAAATTGATGCCAATGATGCGTGTTCGGACACCAAAATAATCACCGCCTCCAGGGATCGAACCGGGGGCCTATAGCATCAAAGGCAAGTGCACTAACCACTGAGCTATGACGCTCCTTCACAGGGGGGCCTCCAGTGAACGTCCCAATCCGAAGGACGGTGCACTTTACAACATTCATCCCTGCAAATGATGCTAATGGAGCGTGTTCGGACACCGAAATTTTATCGCCGCTGCCGGGGATCGAACCCGGGACTTTCTTTCTTCCGTTGGCCTTAACACCAGGAGGGAACAAGACGGTGTATATCACATACACACCAGTTTTGCATGATGAAAGTCTACACAGTAATCATGTAATTACGGTAGGGTTCTTTAACCTGCACAGGGGATGGTTCTCCCTGCGCAGGGGGCCTCCAGTTAACGTCCCGATCCGAAGGACGGTGCACTTTATGACATTCATCCCTGCAAATGATGCCAATGAAACGTGTTCGGACACCGAAATTTTATCGACGCTGCCGGGGATCGAACCCGGAACCTCTAGCATCATAGGCAAGTACACTAACCACTGAGCTATCACGCTCCACCTAGCATCAGAGGAAAGTGCACTAACCACTGAGCTATCACGCTTCATGCACTCTTTTTATTGACTTGTTTTTTCCATCAAAACACATTTTCTTTAGGGGGCGCCCTTTTACTATTTTTTTCTCTATTTATATATATCCATAATTATTTATGGATATCCATAATTTGAATTATGGATATCCATAATTATTTATGGATATCAATATTTATTTATGGATATCCATAATTCGAATACATGATACCCATAATTCAGATCGATTTATTGATATCCATAATGCAAGTTATGAAAAGCATTAATTCGAATTACGGATATCCATAATTCGATCCATTTATGGATATCCATAATTCGATTTATAGATATCCATAATTCGTCTTGGCAAATAAATACAATAATGACTGAAACCAAAGGCTTTTGTGTTGAATTATGGATATCCATAATTCAAAATATGGATATCCATAATTCAGCCCGATTTATAGATATCCATAATTCGATTTATGGATAGCCACAATTCGAATTATGGATATCCATTATTCGGCTGATTTATGGATATCCGTAATTCGAATTATGGATATCCATAAATCAAATTATGGATATCTATAAATATGTATTAAATAGTAAAACGGCACCCCATATTTCTTGGCTTATTTTTCGAGACACTATTGTTTTAAGTGGCGTTTAAGCATTTTTCCATGCGCCATAGTCATCGCAAAGACTGCAATCCGTTTCGTTCCCTCGCCTCTCTATGTTGTCACTATTGTCGGTTTGAGTGAAATAATCTTGAAAGGGCTGTAAAACCAAAACCAAACCTGGACACGCGTATACGTTGGCGGTTAGCCATCACAGTACACATTTATGTGTATGGTTTTTTACGGTACATATTCTTCTTTTAAATAAGATTATACCTGTAATAACAATAAGTATAGCGGGTTTAATGCATACGGCACGTGTCATCATAGCTGCTGACATTAATGTCTATCTTACTTTAACCGCCGCCTATGCAATATAACGAGATTTTAATATAAGAAAGAAAAGAAAGAGGAAGAAAGAAAGAAATCAATGTAATGAACATGTAAAAAGTAAGATAAGAAATAACAAAAAAAAAAAAAAAAGCCATCAGAGGAGATGGCAGATCCTCCGACCAAAAGTCAATGTGGCCTTCAGAAGATTGTTCACAAATAGAAAATGCACCAGAATTAAAACACACTGGTAAGTCCATGGTATATTTTGTATATGTAATGTTTATTGAGACTATCTTCGCCTAATGATACAAAAGATCGCTTCTCAACATGATGAAGATCCAAGATTTCCAATGCACAAAGTAAAGGTATACTGAGTTGTGGTTCTTGCACATGAAATGCCTTTTCATCCTTGTATAAACAAGTACAACTGTGGCAAGTACCAGCAATATATCTCAAACGATTTGGAGTTATAGCCATCACAAGATTATACTGTCAGGTGAGATAACTCTTAAACCAACGTATTCAGAATTGTGGTTCTTGTGCATGACACGCCTGCTTAACCGCATGCATGTATACCTGTACCAAGTACCATCAATATGTCTCAAAGGGTATTCGAGATATGGTGATCACAAGGTGGTCGTACTGTTATATTGAAAGGAGAGATAACTCAAATACTACAGCACCAAGAGTTGTGATACTTGCACAGGACACGCCTTCTATATCTTGTATTCAATTGTGCCAAGTTCCTTCAATATATCTCAAAGGGTATTGGAGTTTGATTACAAGATGGTCATACGATTATATTGGAAGGGGAGATAACTCAAATACCCTAGCACCCAGAGTTGTGGTTCTTATGTATGACACGCCGTCTCCACCTTGTCCACAATTGTGTCAAGTACCAGTAATATATCTCAAAGGGTATTGGAGTTATGGCCATCACAAGGTTGTATTGTTAGGGGAGATAATTAAAATATCAGGGCACCCAGACTCATGGTTCTTACACGTCTTAACGTCATATACACCTGTACCAAGTACCATCAATATATATCGAAAAGTATTGGAGATATTGCTATCACACGGTAGTGATTCTATTTTATTGGAAGGGGAGATAACTAAAAAACCATGGCACCCAGAGTTGTGGTTCTTGACACGCCGTCTCAGCCTTGTGAACAACTGTGCCCGGTTCCATCAATATATCTCATAGGGTATTGGAGTTATGGCCATCACAAGATAGTCACCTTACTTTATTGGAAGGAGAATAACTCAAAAGTCATGGCAGCCAGAGTTGTGGTTCTTGCGCATGACACACAGTCTCAGCCTTATGAATAATTGTGCCAGGTACCAGCAATATATCTCAAAGGGTATTGGAGTTACGGTCATCACAAGGTAGTCATTCTATTTTATTAAAAGGGGAAATAACTCAAAAACTATGGCAGCCTGAGTTCTAGTTCTTGCGCATGACACACCGTCTCAGCCTTGTGAATAATTGTGCCAAGAATAATCAATGAATCTTGAAGGGTATTGGAGTTATGACCATCACAATGTTGCGTCTACGGACGGACAGACTACAGATAGATAGATAGATAGATAGATAGATAGATAGATAGATAGATAGATAGATAGATAGATAGATAGATAGATAGATAATGTGCATTGATATTCATACATATACGGAATGACCCAAGATACAGACAGATAGTATACACGTCAACCCTTCTGAGTCATTTTGTGCCATCTCCTCGAGAAAGGGGGGCGATAGAAGAACAGAGACAGTAGAGGAGATGAAAGTGAGGGACAGAAGAGAAAGATGAAATGCTTGAGAGAGAGAGAGAGAGAGAGAGAGAGAGAGAGAGAGAGAGAGAGAGAGAGAGAGAGAGAGAGAGAGAGAGAGAGAGAGAGAGAGAGAGAGAGAGAGAGAGAGAGAGATGTATACATTATTTTTCTTATTCTTATCCGAAATGTTGTGTGTACTCGTTAGAACCATATCAGAGAGAGAGAGAGAGAGAGAGAGAGAGAGAGAGAGAGAGAGAGAGAGAGAGAGAGAGAGAGAGAGAATTACACATAAACAACTTTATGAAACAACTGAAAATACGAGGACGGGACAAACAGTGAGAGAGAGAGAGAAAGAGAGAGAGAGAGCGAGAGAGAGAAGAGATAGAGAGAGAGAGAGAGAGAGAGAGAAAGAGAGAGAGAAAGAGAGAGAGAGATCGAGTTCTTCTCCGAGATGTTGTTGGCATCACGAGAACATGCCTATATAATTTTTACCCGCCCCCCCCCCCCCCTTGAACCCCACTATTATATAGTTAAACTGAGGTTTACAAGGGTATACCATATTTTTCTTATTTCTGCTGCAAAATATAGATTTTGGGTAGTCGTTTGAACCGCCTCGATGAGGCGATTTTAACGAGTACCACAATCTATATTTTGAGCAGAAACAATTTTCCATCTTACAATTTCGTTACAATGAATTTGTATTGGCGTGTTTTCCTTATGGTACTCGTCAAAACAGAGATTCTTATTGAATAGAGTAAATAGCGTATCTGCTTTTATTAGTTTGACGCCCTTAAACTACTCTTTTATATAGTTTATCTAGGGGTTGACATGGGCATTGCGTTATTTTTATAATAACTGCTCAGAAACATAGATTGTGGGCACTCGTTAGAACCGCCTCGCCTGGGCGTTTCTAACCCCGGGTTCTAACCTTGAAAAATTATTATTATTATTATTATTATTATTATTATTATTATTTGCAGAAAAGTTGAAAGAAAAAAAATTACAATATTTTAAATAGACCTATTTTCTTACTGACGGTGGGGATTACTGGGTATAAATTTTATGAGTTATTAAAATGATGTCCTGTGTACTTTTAATTCAAGGCCGCGATGACTTCACGCCCTCTGTCCTACGATAATCTAATTAATTGATAGGTTGTTAAAGACACGCATATCGATTAATCAAAATATTGATAGGTTAATGGATAGGCGAGGCATTTATTGGGGATTACTGGGTATAAATTTTATGAGTTATTAAAATGATGTCCTGTGTACTTTTAATTCAAGGCCGCGATGACTTCACGCCCTCTGTCCTACGATAATCTAATTAATTGATAGGTTGTTAAAGACACGCATATCGATTAATCAAAATATTGATAGGTTAATGGATAGGCGAGGCATTTATTTGATTACTGACATAATCCCTATTTGAGCGATTTTTTACTACAGAATTTCATGAATAAATATCTGTGGGAAAGTTAAACCTTTTATACATTGAAGAGATATTTATTTCTCTGTTCATTAATGTTGAACTTTCAAAAATGAAACAATATAAACTTGTATCAGCGGGAGACTGGCAGAGAATCTTTTTTATAATCACTTTCCACCACCACCACCACCATCATCATCATCATCATCATCATCATCATCATCATCATCATCATCATCATCATCATCATCATCAACATCATCATCGTCGTCGTCGTCGTCGCCGTCGTCGTCGTCGTCGTCATCATCATCGTCATCGTCGTCGTCTTCGTCCTTATCGATTCCATTGTTATAATTAATATTTCATTTATTATTATTATTATTCACTTTCTTTACAAACGGAACATTTTCTTGGATCAGCGGGAGACTGAGAGAAATTATTTCATAATCTCTTCTCGTGACTGGCTCGAACCGCGAATGGGGCCACTGAAGATAGTTTTATAGTTCTGGATAAGGTAGTGTATGTAATCTTATTATGCCCCCAACTTTAAAAAAGTTGGAGGGGCTAATTGCTTCTGGTTCGTTCGTCCGTTCGTCTGTTCGTCCGTTCGTCCGTCCGTTACGCTTTTGATGCATAGCATAACTAAAGAACCGTGTATGCTAGGGTTTTGAAATTTCATATATTGATTCCTCATGGAAAATTAGCTGACGCATATTTTTTTTCTCGTCCGGATTATGCCCCCTTCAAGAGTTATTGCCCTTTGAAATTTTTTTTAATAAAATCTTGTCAGCAAGATATCTCAAAAACTATTGGAGCTAGAGCCTTGAAAGTTGGTGAATATATTGGTGGTGATGAGTAGATGAACTGATTAACTTTTGACAAAATTCCGAAAAATACTGTGTGAGTTATGGCCCTTTGTCATTTTGGAAATTTGTGCCCATTGTAATGTATGCTAAAAGTGATGCATAGCATAACTTTAGAACCGTGTATGCTAGGGTTTTGAAATTTCATATATGGATTCCTCATGGAAAATTAGCTGACGCGTATTTTTTTCTTGTCTGGATTATGCCCCTTTTAAGAGTTATTGCCCTTTGAAATTTTTTAAATAAAATCTTGTCAGCAAGATATCTCAAAAACTATTGGAGCTAGGGCCTTGAAAGTTGGTGAATATATTGGTGGTGATGAGTAGATGAACTGATTAACTTATGACAAAATTCCGAAAAATACTTTGTGAGTTATGGCCCTTTGTCATTTTGGTAATTTGTGCCCATTGTAATGTATGCTAAAAGTGATGCATAGCATAACTTTAGAACCGTGTATGCTAGGGTTTTGAAATTTCATATATGGATTCCTCATGGAAAATTAGCTGACGCGTATTTTTTTTCTCTTCCGGATTATGCCCCCTTCAAGAGTTATTGCCCTTTGAATTTTTTTTAATAAAATCTTGTCAGCAAGAAATCTCAAAACCTATTGGAGCTAGAGCCTTGAAAGTTGATGAATATATTGGTGGTGATGAGTAGATGAACTGATTAACTTATGACAAAATTCCGAAAAATACTTTGTGAGTTATGGCCCTTTGTCATTTCGGTAATTTGTGCCCATTGTAATGTATGCTAAAAGTGATGCATAGCATAAATTAAGAACCGTGTATGCTATAGTTTTAAAATTTCATATATGCATTTCTGATGGAAAATAAGCTGACGCGTATTTTTTTTTTTTTCTCGTCTTGATTATGCTCCTTTCAAGAGTTATTGCCTTTTGAATTTTTTTTAATAAAATCTTGTCAGCAAGATATCTCAAAAACTATTGGAGCTAGAGCCTTGAAAAATGGTGAATATATTGGTGGTGATGAGTAGATGAACTGATTAACTTTTGACAAAATTCTGAAAAATACTTTGTGAGTTATGGCCCTTTGTCATTTTGGTAATTAGTGCCCATTGTAATGAATGCTAAAAGTGATGCATAGCATAACTTTAGAACCGTGTATGCTAGGGTTTTGAAATTTCATATATGGATTCCTCATGGAAAATTAGCTGACGCGTATTTTTGTCTCATCCGGATTATGCCCCTTTCAAGAGTTATTGCCCTTTGAATTTTTTTTTATTTATCCCCAGGCACAACATAGTTGTGAGGGGGGATATAGCATTTGTCCTGTACGTACTTTTGTCATCGCTTTAGCGCCTACATTTCTTGACCGATTTTACACTTAAAATATAACTTCACACAAATGTTCCATATAAAAAAAAATCTCGAACGAGTTCGACTTTCGAGGTCATGACCTCAAGGTCAAGGTCACTGTGGTTATTTTTAGAAAAACTTTGTCATCACTTAGCGCCTACATTTCTTCACCAATTTCAATATAACTTCACCCAAATATTCCTTATAAAAAATCTCGAACGAGTTTGACTTTCAAGGTCATGACCTCAAGGTCAAGGTCACTGTGGCTATTTTTAGAAAAACTTTGTCATCGCTCTAGCGCCTGCATTTCTTCACCAATTTCAATATAACTTCACACAAATGTTCCTTATAAAAATATCTCGAGGGAGTTGACTTTCAGGGTGATTGCCTCAAGGTCAAGGTCACTGTGGCTATTTTTAGAAAAAATTTGTCATCGCTCTAGCGTCCACATTTCTTCACTGATTTCAATATAACTTCACACAAATGTTTCTGATGACAATATCTTGAGCGAGTTCGACTTTCAAGGTCATGACCTCAAGGTCAAGGTCACTGTGGCAATTTTTAGAAAAACTTTGTCATCGCTCTAGCGCCTACATTTCTTCACTGATTTCAATATAACTTCATACAAATATTTCTTATGCCAATATCTCAGCGAGTTCGACTTTCAAGGTCATGACCTCAAGGTCAAGGTCACTGTGGCTATTTTTAGAAAAACTTTGTCATCCCTCTAGCGCCTACATTTCTTCACTGATTTCAATATAACTTCACACAAATGTGCCTTATGACAATATCTTGAGCGAGTTCGACCTTCAAGGTTATGACCTCAAGGTCAAGGTCACTGTGGCTATTTTTAGAAAAACTATGTCATTGCTCTAGCGCCTACATTTCTTCATTGATTTCAATATAACTTCACACAAATGTTCCTTATGATAATATCTTGAACGAGTTCGACTTTCAAGGTCATGACCTCAAGGTCAAGATCACTGAAGGTATTTTTAGAAAAAAATTGTCATCGCTCTAGCGCCTTCATTTCTTCACCGATTTCAATATAACTTCTCACAAATGTTCCTTATGACAATATCTCTAGCGAGTTCCACTTTCAAGGTCAAGGTCACAATGGCTATTTTTAGAAAAACTTTGTCATCGCTCCAGCGCATATATTTCTTCACCGATTTTAATATAACTTCACACAAATGATCCTTATGACAATACCTCGAAAGAGTTTTTTTTTTATTGCTCTAGCGCTTACATTTTTTCACTAATTTCAAAATCGATTCACACAAATGTTCCTTATGACAATATCTGTAGCGAGTTCCACTTTCAAGGTCAAGGTCACTGTGGCTATTTTTAGAAAAACTTTGTCATGGCTCTAGCGCTTACATTTCTTCACCTATTTCAATATAACTTCACACAAATATTCCTTAAGACAATATCTCGAGCAATTTTGACTTTCAAGGTCAAGGTCACTGTGGCTATTTTTAGAAAAACTTTGTCATCGCCATAGCGGCTACATTTCTTCACTGATTTCAATATAACTTCACACAAATGCCTCTTATGACAATACCTCGAGTGAGTTTGACTTTCAAGGTCAAAGTCACTGTGGCTATTTTAGAAAAACTTTGTCATGGCTCTAGCGCTTACATTTCTTCACCGATTTCAGTATTACTTCACACAAATGTTCCTTATGACAATATCTCGAGCTATTCAAGGTCAAGGTCACTGTGGCTTTTTTTAGAAAAACTTTGTCATCGCTCTAGTGTCTACATTTATTGATGGATGTTAATAGAACTTCACACAAATGTTTCTTATGGTAATATCACGAGTTGCTTTGACTTTCTAGATCATGACCTCAAGGTCAAGGTCACTATGGCTATTTTTAGAAAAACTTTGTCATTGCTCTACCGCCTACATTTATGATTTTAATCTAACTTCACACAAAAGATGCTTATGATAATATCTTGAGCAAGATCTACTTCACGGCCATGGCCTCAAGTCAATGTCCCTATGGCTATTTTTAGAGAAATATTGTCATCACTCTAGAACCTACATTTATGGATGAATTTTTAAACAAACTTTACACAAATGTTGCATATGATAATATCTCAAGCAAGTTGGACTTTTGCCATTTCAGTGTTTTCCACACACGAAGTTGTCTTGTGCGAGGGGATTTGTATCGCATGCGTAGCCTTGTTTTTTTTAGCTCACCTGTCACGTAGTGACGAGGTGAGCTTTTGGGATCACTTTTTGTCCGTCGTCCGTCGTGCGTGCGTGCGTGCGTGCGTGTGTGTGTGTGCGTGTGTGCGTGCGTGCGTAAACTTTTTTTTTCAAATGACATCTCCTCCTAAACCACTGATTGGATTTTAACCAAACTTCACAGGAATGATCCTTAGGTGGTCCCCTTTCAAAGTTGTTCAAATGGTTCCAGTCAATTGCATATCTAGGTCACAGGAGCTAAAAATTGATTTTTAAAATGAAAACTTTAAAAATCTTCTTCTCTGAAACCACAAGGCCCAGGTCTTTGATATTTGGTATGAAGCTTCACCTAGTGCACCTCTACCAATATTGTTCAAATTATGGCCCTTGGGCCAGAAATGCCCCCGCCCCGGGGGCCTTTGGGTTTACATAGGCTTATATAGGGAAAATCTTTTAAAATCTTCTTCTCTGAAACCGAAAGGCCCAGATCTTCGATATTTGGTATGAAGCTTCATCTAGTGGACCTCTACCAAGATTGTTCAAATTATGGCCCTTGGGCCAGAAATGCCCCCGCCCCGGGGGGGCTTTTGGGTTTACATAGGCTTATATAGGGAAAATCTTTAAAAATCTTCTTCTCTGAAACCACAAGGCCCTGGTCTTTGATATTTGGCGTGAAGCTTCACCTAGTGGACCTCTACCAAGATTGTTCAAATTATAGCCCCAGGGCCAAAAAAGTTCCCGCCTAGGGGGCTTTGGTTTTACATAGGCTTATACAGGGAAAATCTTTAAAAAATCTTCTGCTCTGAAACTGCAAGGCTCAGATCTTTGATATTTGGTGTGAAGCTTCATCTAGTGGACCTCTACCAAGATTGTTCAAATTATAGCCCTAGGGCCAAAAATGCCCCCGCCCTGGGGGCCTTTTGGTTTACATAGGCTTATAGGGAAACTCTTTAAAAATCTGCTTCTCTGACACCACAAGGCCCAGGTCTTTGATATTTGGTGTGAAGCTTCACCTAGTGGACCTCTACCAAAATTATTGAAATTACAGCCCTAGGGCCAAAAATGCCCCCCGCCCTGGGGGCCTTTGGTTTTACATAGGCTTATACAGGGAAAATCTTTAAAAATCTTCTTCTCTGAAACCGAAAGGCCCATGTCTTCGATATTTGGTATGAAGCTTCATCTAGTGGACCTCTACCAAAATTGTTCAAATTATGGCCCTTGGGCCAGAAATGCCCCCGCCCCGGGGGGCCTTTGGGTTTACATAGGCTTATATAGGGAAAATCTTTAAAATCTGCTTCTCTGAAACCGAAAGGCCCAGGTCTTTGATATTTGGTGTGAAGCTTCACCTAGTGGACCTCTACCAAGATTGTTCAAATTAAAGTGCTGGGCCAAAAATGCCCCCATCCCCGGGGCCCTTTTGTTTTTCATAGGCTTATATAGGGAAAATATTTAAAAATCTTCATCTCTGAAACCAAAAGGCTCAGGTCTTGGATATTTGGTAGGAAGCTTCACCTAGTATAGCCCTTGGGCCAAGAATGTACAAGAGACACTGATTCTATGGTGAGCGATTCAGGGCCCTCTGGGCCCTCTTGTGTTTTATATTAGGATCACTTTTTGTCTGTCATCCGTGCGTAAACAATTTCTTCAAACGACATCTCCTCCTAAACCACTGATCGGATTTTGACCAAACTTCACAGGAATGATCCTTAGGTGGACCCCTTTCAAAGTTGTTCAAATGGTTCTGGTCTGCTGCACATCAAGGTCACAGGGGCCAAAAATAGATTTTTTTAATGAAAACTTAAAAAATCTTCTTCTCTGAAACCATTAGGCCAAGGTCTTTGATATTTGGTAAGAAGTTTCATCTAGTGGATCTCTACTAAGATTGTTCAAATTATAGTGCTCGGGACAAAAATAACCCCTCCCTGGGTCCCTTTGATTTTACATAGGATTATATAGAGAAATTCTTTAAAAATCTTCTTCTCTGAAACCGCAAGGCCCTGGTCTTTGATATTTGGTATGAAGCTTCATCTAGTGGACCCCTACGAAAATTTTCAAATTATAGTGCAGGGGCCAAAAATGCCCCATCCCCGAGGGCTTTTGGTTTTACATGGGCTTATATAGGGAAAATTTTTAAAAATCTTCTTCTCTGAAACGGCAAGGCTCAGGTCTTTGGTATTTGGTATGAAGCTTCATCTAGTGGAACCCTACCAAGATTGTTCAAATTAAAGTGCTGGGGCCAAAAATTCTCCCACCCCGGGACCCTTTGGTTTTACATGGGCTTATATAGGGAAAATCTTTAAAAATCTTCTTCTTCTGAAACCGCAAGGCCCATGTCTTTGATATTTGGTATGAAGCTTCATCTAGTGGACCCCTACCAAGATTGTTCAAATTATAGTGCTGGGACCAAAAATGCCCCCGCCCCTGGGCCCTTTGGTTTTACATGGGCTTATATAGAGAAAATCTTTAAAAATCTTCTTCTATGAAACCGCAAAGCCCAGATCTTTGCTATTTGGTATGAAGTTTCATCTAGTGGACCCCTACCAAGATTGTTCAAATTATAGTGCTGGGGCCAAAAATGCCCCCCGCACTGGGGCCCTTTGGTTTTACATAGGCTTAAATAGGGAAAATCTTTAAAAATCTTCTTCTCTGAAACCGCAAGACCCAGGCCTTTGATATTTGGTATGAAGCTTCATTTTGTAAACCTCTACCAAGATTGTTCAAATTATAGCCCTGGGGCCACAAATGCCCCACCCCAGGCTCTTTGGTTGTACATAGACTTATATAGAGATAATTTTTGAAAATCTTCTTCTCTGAAACACCAAGGCCCAGGTCTTTGATATTTGGTGTGAAGCTTCATCTAGTGGACCGCTATAAAGATTGTTTAAATTATTACCCTGAGGCCAAAATTGCCCCCGCCCCGGGGCCATTTGGTTTTACATAGGCTTATATAGGGAAAATCTTTAAAAATCTTCTTCTCTGAAACCGCAAGGCCCAGGTCTTTGATATTTGGTATGAAGCTTCATTTTGTAAACCTCTACCAAGATTGTTCAAATTATAGCCCTGGGGCCACAAATGCCCCACCCCAGGCTCTTTGGTTGTACATAGACTTATATAGAGATAATTTTTGAAAATCTTCTCCTCTGAAACACCAAGGCCCAGGTCTTTGATATTTGGTGTGAAGCTTCATCTAGTGGACCTCTATAAAGATTGTTTAAATTATTACCCTGAGGCCAAAATTGCCCCCGCCCCAGGGCCATTTGGTTTTACATAGGCTTATGTAGGGAATTTCTTTAAAAAAATCTTCTGTGAAACCGCAAGGCCCAGGTCTTTGATATTTGGTGTGTAGCTCCATCTAGTGGACCTCTTCCAAGATTTTCACATTATAGCCCCTGGGCCACAAATGCCCCCGCCCAGGCTCTTTGGTTGTACATAGACTTATATAGAGATAATCTTTGATAATCTTCTTCTCTGAAACACCAAGGCCCAGGTCTTTGATATTTAATGTGAAGCTTCATCTAGTGGACCTCTATAAAGATTGTTTAAATTATTACCCTGAGGCCAAAATTGCCCCCGCCCCGGGGCCATTTGGTTTTACATAGGCTTATGTAGGGAATTTCTTTAAAAAAATCTTGTGTGAAACCGCAAGGCCCAGGTCTTTGATATTTGGTGTGTAGCTCCATCTAGTGGACCTTTGCCAAGATTGTTCAAATTATAGCCTTTGTTGATATTTGGTATGAAGCTTCATCTTTTTAGACCTCCCTCAACATTATGCACATTATAGCCCTGGGGTCAATAATTGCCCTCCCTGGAGCCCACTTGTTACTATATGGATCAGGTGAGCGATCCAGGGCCATCATGGCCCTCTTGTTTAATAAAATCTTGTCAGCAAGTCCATATCTTGAGAACTATTAGAGCTTCATTAATCATTCTTGGTACGTACTTGCATCCAGGCATTGCAACTTCAACGCAAGCATCCATATCTGACCTTGACCTATATTTTATGGTTCACTGACTTCGTGAATTATTGCGACCACCCTGACTTTCACCCTAATGTAAGAGTCCAATTCTCAAAAACTATTAAAGCTTTTTAAATTATAATTGGTACAAACTTGCATCTAGGAATTGCAACTGCAACGCAAGCATCCATATTTGACTTTGACCCATATTTCATGGTTCACTGACTTTGTGAATTATTGCGACCACCCTGACTTTCTATCTAATGTAAGAGTCCATTTCTCAAGATCTATTAGAGCTTCATTAATTGTATTTGGTACAAGCTTGCATTTAGGAATTGAAACTTCAATGCAAGTATCCATCTCTGACCTTGACCTACATTTTATGGTTCACTGACTTTGTGAAATAGTGTGACAACCCTAACTTTCACCCTGATGTAAGAGTCTGTTTTTAAGAGTTTCATTGATGATACTTGGTACATGCTTGCAACTAGGAGTGAAATTTTTATGCAGGCATCCATGTTTGACCCTGACCTAGATTGCATGGTTTGGTGACTTTGCGCCCCCACAGGCGTGACATAGCCTTCGGGGGAATTCTTGTTGTATGTTTTTGAGTCTTTAACAATATTTGTTGAATATTTTGCCATCTAGGGACAAGCAAAGGTTGGGGGCATTGTGTTTTACAAACACCATTTCTAGTTAAATGTGCATTGATATTAACGATGTCACGCTGCTCCCAACCAAAATGAATTTTACAGAAATGACTTCCTTCTTTTAAACATTTTGGACAAAGTAGCATCCAAGATACATCGACATCGAAGCTACGTCTCCATGCAGCGCCGACGCCAATGTCACGCAGCTCTCAGATCAAAATGAATTTTACAGAAATGACTATCTCCTTTTAAACATTTAAGACGCGGCAGCATCCAGGATACGAAGACGTCACGTCTCTACGCAGCGCCGACACAAATGCCACGCTGCTGTCGAGCCAAACTGAATTTTACATAAACGACTTCCTCCGTTGAACATGTCCCTTGATAGTGGTAGAGTACAATACCAAGAATACCAATGCAATAAGAAAGGCAAGACTTGGAAGAGAATTCCAAGTCTTGCCTCTCTTAATCTAAATGGGCCAACCCACGACAAAACCTACAATAAATCGACCAGTGAAACCTCAGACTAGCCTACATATCCCCCAATGTGGCAAAGGTTCTCGTTTACCCATAGAAGGATTGGAGGCTGCAGTAGACACATGCCACCAGCGAAGACTCTGATACGAATGTACAGACTCACATGACGTTTCGCTGGTCGCACAAATGTTATTGTAGGCTTTCTCGTACATTGGCTCAATGTAAATTTTCTGTAGAATGTTTGACATCGCAGAGAATCCTACAAAGTAGATTATCATTGTGGCAATTGTTGTATGTCTTTATAGAAACATTATTATAATTTTAAAAGGACACACCATCTCTTTATACCGTTTTATACTGGCCCAAAATCTTCGCCGTAACAGCGGTATAAAAAATAATCTGTAGCTACTGGCACGGTCTGTAAAATAAATAAGATACAATCGGCCCTTTTAAGGGTCATACGATTACTTTGAATGATTACCTTTATAACTGTCTAACGCAAGGATCACCATTCCGATCGACATTAAAACAACAACAACAAAAAAAAATCATTTATATTCATTTTATGAAATATATAACTACAAGAAGTTCTATGCTCCATCTCGTCTACTACAAAAGTTTACAGCAGTCCTTTTCGCTACCATAGTCATTCACCCGAAGAATAGTCCTTTTCGCATTTTAGGTAAAGTACTCCTTTTCGCGAAAAGGAGTCCTTTTCGCATTTCAGGGTAACCGTTAGACAAGTATTAGCTTTCACAAAACGGTCTTCCTATTTGGTGACAAGACGTGACAAGATGTGACATGAAGTATTTTATGGTGACAAGAAGTATTACAACGCATTTGTGGCATTTTTAAAGAAAAATATGATGTATTAAACATCCTTGCAGATGTTTGAATTCCTTTTTGACTCCTATAGTGCCCTGCAGGTAAGCTGGACCAAACAGAAAAGCCAGAAAAACGCAAATGCTCGCATACATATTTTAACCTGTATATGACTACATCCATATCATAAACCAAATTATTTCTTGTAATGACTAGGCAAATGGGGCGTTCATATCTAAAATGCAATTCATACAAGTCACCAGGGCCCCATAGACCCACCGTGTAGAAACGTATCAGTGCCTCTTCAGATTTTCTTGTCGGGAATAAAGTCCAGCGGGTGACAAGAGAATGCGCATGTACATGTATGTGTTGATCTACTAAATCTCTCAGTCTCATAAAATTTCTAATAAATGTTCATAGCTCAGATATCAGACTGCGCATATGCGCATGCTGATCCGAGACTACTCTTTGCACATATGCTCGAAGACGCTTCAGTGCCTCTTCAGATGTTCATGTCGTGAATTTTAAGTCAAGCGGGGGCAAGAGAATGTGTTAATTCCCATATTTTTCTGTCACATATAATTTCTATAAAATGTATACAGCTTCCAACAGGGATTCAGATATCAGACTGCGCAGGCTGAACCATGTATCCACTGGGCTTCACTGGGCACACATACTCAAAGACGCTTCAATGCCTTTTCTGATTTTCTTGACGGTCAAGCGGGTGACAAGAGAATGTACATGTATATGTATACTATATTGCTGTGTCAGATAAAATTATATAAAATATATATAATCCCCAGGTGAAACCTGGTTAACCCCACTTTTCTCACAAAATGAGATGCCAGAGTTATTTGAGAAATCTCTTGTCCGTTAATGCGGTCAACCTCCTTCTTCGATTATAACGAGTACCCACAGTCTACGTTTTTGAGATTATGATAAAAAAACGTAGGCAAAACACATGTACCCATGTAAACCCAACCTTTCTTGTCGGTTTATGCGATTAAACGTTTTGCTTCTCCGGCTAAAAGTCGTTGAAATTTGAAAAAAATAATTTCCAATTCAAGAACGATATTAAACTTATCATTTTAAGCAATAATGTTGTATAATTAATTTGTTAGAATGTTTCACCATACAAAAGCTCATTTCACCTCTTGACACTTCTTGTCACCTCTTGTCACTTCTTGTCACCAAATAGGGAGATCCTCTCAAAAATGAGTTTACGCAAAGCACACATTATTTGGGGCCCGTCAAGCGATTTTGGTACTTATCGCTTATGCGAGCAGCGAAGGTTCAGGCGAGCCTGCGCATCCGCGCAGTCTCGTCAGAACCTTCGCTGCTCGCTCATACAAGCAGTAAATGAAGAGGAACCTTCAGACAGAAAGCCATATCCCTGGCCCCTCTGAATGGCTGGGCATGCGCAGTTAAAATTTGTCATGACGGAATGCTCGAAGACACAAATTCGCTTGGCGGGGCTCATTTTTGTTATACTAAACTGACATAACTTACCATGCGTAAGTGTAATAACGTGCCAGTTATGTTTTTTGTTTGAATTGAGGTTTAAAGTCCCCATCAAGACTACTTATGTCATTTCGTGGTATTACTGTGTAGGCTTTCATCCTGCAAAACTGGAGTGTATGTAATATTCACCTGCGAGTAATGGCCGCAGAATCAGTAGAAAGAAAAAAAAAAATACTTTTACATTGAGATGAAAAGACAACTCAAGCACTGCCGCCCAATGGAACCAATAGGCCTATATGCGTTGAACGGTCTGACTGACACCACTTTGCCTTGGCAGGCTTAGTCCTT
This sequence comes from Lucinisca nassula, assembly GCA_963580285.1. Classification (NCBI taxonomy): domain Eukaryota; kingdom Metazoa; phylum Mollusca; class Bivalvia; order Lucinida; family Lucinidae; genus Lucinisca; species Lucinisca nassula. The sequence continues at coordinate 747,648 of CAUZLF010000536.1, read as the reverse complement.
CTAAGCGGTTTGCCAGAACTCATGTGTGGTCAGTTTCAGCTCTGCGTGGTTTCTATCTATCTATCTGATCATACGGCATACACCCTCAAATGACTATTACGTTCCGAGTTCCCCGCAACATGCGATAAAAGAAAGAAGTTAAAATCAAAGCAGACAGGGAGAACAGAATAAAGGTCAGTGCATAGTGTTAGTATATTATACATTAGAAACAAGAAGAGTGAGGATAAAAACAGTTGTGTTTTGATGGTACTCCTGACTGACAGCCAGTTTGAAGCTGTCAAGATTTGTCAGGGTCGCAGTACTGGCCGAAAGATAGTTCCACGGTACCACTGCCAACGGGAAAAATGAGTATTTGTAGTAGTCAGTCCTTACATATAGTTGTCTGAAAGCCAATGAGTGGGTTGTTCGTGAATAAAGATTGAGCAGTATGACGTATGCAGGGAGAGGAATCGAAACTAGGCCATGAACTATCTTATAGAAAAGGACCACGCGAGATTCAGCACGCCGTTGTTCAAGAGTGCGCCAGCCCAGTCTTCCCAGCATGTCTGAGACACTAGAGTAAGGAGAATAGTCAATAACGACCCATCGAGCCACCCGTCTCTGGACCACCTCGATCCTTTGGACATCTTCCTGGATGTAGGGGTCCCAGACTGGTGCTGCATATTCCAGTTGGAGGGCGGACTATAGCTTTGTAAGCTATATCCCTGAGTTCAGGGCTTTTGGCCTTGTGGTTCCTTCTCAGGAACCCAAGGGATATGCTGATTTCGAATTTCCCGAATGACCTGGCACTTACCTGGATTAAACTCCATATTTCAGTCGAGTTCCCGTTCTTGGAGGGTATCCAGGTCATCTTGTAGTTGCTTGGACTCACAGGCTTGGTGATGGCGAGGTAAGCAGCCATGTGGTTGGCGAAAAGTCTTACCTGAGACTTTACCTTTTCCGGCAGGTCATCTATGTAGATCAGGAAGAGAATTGGTCCGAGGACAGATCGCTGCTGGATACCTGATGTTACTGGTACCTTCTCTGAGCAATCCTCCATCAAAGACCAGTCTGTGACCTACCGTTAAGGAAAGCCTTGATCCAGAACAAGGATTTGCCACGGACACCATAGCCATTCAGCTTGTGAATTAGCTTCTCGTGGGTCACCTTGTCGAACGCTTTACTAAAATCTAGCAAATTGCCATCTGTTTGATTTCCCTCTGACAGGTTTTGATGTAATTCCTCAACAAGCATGTTGAGTTGTGTTTCACATGACCTCCTGGCGCGGAAGCCATGCTGGAGGTCATAGAAGATATAATGCTGGTCCAAGAATTTCACTAAATTTGAAGTCACTATCTATTCTAGTAACGAACATAGAGTGCATATATGGGAGATAGGCCTGTAGTTGGCGGGGCATGTTTTGATCCCCGTCTTAAAAATGGGTGAAACATTGGCCTTTAACCAGTCGGATGGTAAGGAACCTTCCTGAAGGGTGACTTGGAGAAGATCACTTGCAGGATTGGAGCGCCCTCAACACAGAGTTTTTGTAAGAATACTGGTTTGATGCTGTCAGGTCTAGATGCTTTGTCTTGTTTTAGGCCTTGCAGCAATGTTATGATGCCATTTTCAGATATGTGAATGTCTGCCATGCTTTTATATCTATTTCTGGCTTCAGGAGGGAAATTTTCTGGATTGTAATAACCTGATTCCTGAAGACCTTGAACTTTCTGTTGGCAGAGCTGTTTGAGTGTAAGTGGGGACTTTGGGGGTGAACACTGGCTGAGATTGACAATTAAGGATGTTGGCCTTCTGAGTACTGTCCATCTTTCTTGAGGGGTTAGCTGCTTTGAGAATCCTGTCTACAGTTCTTAAGGAAGGAAATGAGTTTTTTTTTTTTTTTTTTTTTGGTATTTGGGAGGGGACCGTCTGTGTCTGGGGTCTCATCTGTGATGCCGACAAGGCTATTGTGGTAAGAGTTATATGATGGTTTAGTCATACAATCTACCTCATATTTGGCTTTTTTTAAAAAAAAAAAAACTCTCGGTCTGCATCCTTACCTGAGGATTTTTGGACCTGCTACAGATGGCCTCGCCTGTTCATTTGCCTCCTTATCTCCAGGGTAAATGATAGGTTTTTCTGCCCCCCTTATGGTTTTTGTGGGTACATACCTACCAATGAGGGTTTCAGTCTCACCCTTGAACTCCTACCAGAGCTGTTCGGTAGGTTTTCCTTAACAGGTGGTCAGAAATGTTAATTGGAATTCCTGCATACCCTGCCTCCAAGACGAGATGGACAGGGGCGAAAATGTGCCAGTTAATATACAAGTGTATATCAGTTATATAACACTCGCTCCTTTCACATTTAGAATCAGATCAGAATTTTTACTGGTGACAAGTCAAATGACATTCATACACCAGGTCCTGTGATATGGGAAGTTAGTCCCTAGCCCTAACAAAAGAGGTACACTTTAATAGCTACACAATACCTTAGCACCTTCAGCTGTTGAAATAATCGAACCGTGAAGGGCGTTCCATTCTCTAATGGGAAAAACGATTCTTTAGAAATGTCAGTACTTGCAGTAAGTGTCTGAAACGCCATTGAATGGTGCTTTCACACTCTAGTTAACCTTCCATGTCACATTCTAGGTTAACTTCAGGAAATAAAATCTTCCTAGCTCGCAAAAAGAACAAGATATTCGAAGAACAAGGTGAGGGCGAAATCAACATCGTGTAAACCACGAATATATGTTTATTTTGCAAGCGTGAGAGCAACCAAGCATGTGTATAGATCGATGACTGTGTACTGAACACTACGTCAAACGGACCAATCCATTAGATACCGTTATATAGGGCGATCGGCTTTCCTCTCGCTTTATTCGCAAACTCTATTCTGTATATTATTCTGATATGAGTGCGGTACTGCAATGCGATATGGCGGTATTGGTTTTACCAAAGGTCTTAGGTTCAAATCCGAAACTTTGGATAGCTTAATTGTTTTTTTTTTCTTTTAATACGCAGTTTAATGCAGCCTGTGGCAAGAAATACATACTTATTATTTAAAATATTTAGGTGTTATTTAGTTTTATTATTATTATTTCAAAAATTAAATAGCCAATCAAATGGTTACAAGTAAAGAAACGAATAATCGTGAAGCTCAATTTCCACGAAATTGTATCATGGAAAAAACATGCTTCAGGTTTTTCAAACTTCAGTTCGTTTTTGGTCTGAGAGGCATTCACTTCGATATGGCTAGCGAGAAAACGAACTCGGCGCCCTACGGGTCTGAAGCGAGAGAAATAATCAAACGCGTATACAACGTCTGCAGAGAAGAAAAGAAAGATGGGAAGCTGTCATTACCATTATGTAGTCCGCTAGAACGAACAACTCATTTATGCAACGTTTCTGCGTCGACTGTGCGTCGTATTCAGAAAGAACAGCCAGAAGAGCCTTTGACAGAAGCAAGGCCACGTAAATTTCAACTTGATGACTTCGATCTGTGAGTCTTACGTTGAACTGTCCAGACAATGTATGGGAAACGCCAAGTATTGCCAACATTAGAAAATATTCGTTAAGAACTTCGTGAGGCAATATTTTTCACATGCAGCAAAAAAGGTTCTGAGCTCTGCATTGAAAAGGATCGGGTTACAGTATAGGCGTTGTACAACCAGCCGTAAGGTTCTCATGAAAAGACCTGACGTAGTAGCCCAGAGAATTTCTTACTTGAGGAAAATTAAGAGGCTGAGAGAAGCTGGCTATACTATCATCTATACAGACGAAACATATGTTCACTCGTCGCACTCTGTTTTAAAGACACAGGCCTTAACGTTCCATTCAGTAAAGGCGAACGAACGATAATCGTTCATGCAGAATCCTAGAAAGGGTTTATTAACGGTGCTTCAACCGTGTTCAAGGCAAATTCGTCATCTGGTGATTATCACAATGAAATAAACTTTGAAAACTTCACAAAATGGTTACAACAGAGACTCTTTCCAAATCTGCCTGAAAGAATTGCGCTAATTATGGACAATGGGCCATATCACAATGTTCAAGCTGACAAATGTCCAAAACAGTCAACCAGGAAAGCTGACATTCAACTTTGGATTCAGAGACACAGTATTCCTTTCACGACAGAAATACTGAAGCCTGAGCTTTTGGAACTTTGCAAACAAAATAAACCATCTCCCACGTATCGAGTTGATCAGCTTTTGAAGAGACACGGGCAGACTGTTCTACGGCTACCACCATACCATCCTGATCTGAATGCCATTGAAATGATAATGGGGAAATTTGAAAAGTTATATTGGCCGACACAGTTTCGCATGACAGATATGAAAGATCTGATCGAAGAAGGCATTGGAAGCATTGGTGAGAAAGAATGGTCTGCTTGATGCACACATGTCGAAAAGGCTGAGCAGGACTATTGGAAATGTGACATCGCTGTTGAGGCTGAAATTGAGCGAATCATAATCCACGTGGACTCTGACAGTGACGTTAGTGATGATAGCGACGAAGTTACAGACACTGCTTCTGAGGGTGATGAATCTACCGATACAGCCGAAGAATCAAAACTGTTTTTGTAATGCAATTTTGAAATATGAAATTCTAAAATTTTGAAATTCGCTGAAATTTGAAAATAATGAATTACATAAAAAATCTAAAAAGAATAAAAAAAATCTTAGAACCCCCCAAAAATAAATAAATAAATAAATAAATGAAAATGCAAAAATAAAATAATAATAATAATAATTTATAAATAAATGATCAAAACTATTTGTAGAGCTGCAGTAAGGCTCAAAATATAAGTGATGTGATCCAATACGTTAAAATAAAACCGAAAAATAAAGAAATATAGACAAAAAAAAATAACTAAAATAAATTAAACCATTCCACTGTGCGAGGGTCTCTTCCACACCACGCCCTGAAGATACCGCGGTCATCAATGATTACGAACTGCAATTGTAACCACTCGGCTATTTGTTGCGTACACTAAGCTTACATTCAAAATGATACCTTCCATTAAATTATTACGTAAGGTATTTGTCTTTAAGTTTTCAGTTCTTCTCGACATTTTTATCATATTTTTATTTCCTATCTTTTATAATTCAAATAATGCATTCTTTTATTGCGCATGCGGATGAGTTTCAGCTTTTATTTCAGAAGTTTGCCTTTACTAACGACATTGTCATCCCTAGATAACGGTATCAGATGGACCGGCCCGTGTAGGATTGGTTTTGTGGCTACGTACTTCGCATTTATCTAAACCCAATACATCAATTCTACTTCGACACCCTAATCATTCTGGTTCTTTTACCGGGCAAGTTCAGTGTAAAGCTTTGACAATGAGAAACAAAGAATAGGTTTATTGTTTAATCATATTTTATTGCATATAATAATAAGCAACGGGGTTGGGCAACAAGTTCTCTCAACATAAGTTACGGCCCTTCCCCTACAGTTACATACACAGTTTCATTATGCACGTGGTAATAGCAAACACACAATAAAGAAAAAACATATGTTGAAGTAATTAAATAAATAAATAAATAAATAAATAAATAAATAAAAATGGTATTGCCGGGAGAATCTGTTAGTCATGGTAGCCGTACATAAGAGGAAACAGGTAAACATCAACAGATGGATATTTTGATTACATTAATAATTATTAAATCGTTTTGTGTCTTTAATGAACTTTTGGACAGCAGAAGTGCGCCGTCAACTTTTCTTTAAGCTGTAGCCTGATTTTAAGAGCAACCAAAACATTATTTCAAAACACCATGCATTAGCAAATATGTCAACAGCCCCTTTAGACGCCAGTTGAGGCATTTTAACCGAATGTAAACTCGAAGAAAAAACTATATTCTCACAAACATAGATTCTGTGTGCCTGTGAGAGAGGCTTGGTAAAATGTTTTCTACGTATACCTACAATAACAGTTTTAGCAAAATTTAATGAAAATTATCGTAAGACCACTGCATACCTCAATCCGCCTTGAAATAGGTAGGTTTGTTTTTTCCTTTTACATTTAATTAGGTGGATTTGATCAAGTTACGTAAAACGACCTGCATATTAGGAACACAATTATTTGGTGCAGTGAAGACTATGAATAGACAGCGTGAGTCTGCAAACTGGTCTCAGTTATCGCTAAATTTTCATTTTCTCATGAATGTTTATTTTTTATTTAGGCTAATTTATTTGAAAGATTGCAGTAAATGGTTTGCCGTTGTTGATTTTTTAATTATTATACGGCACATGAGTCAATCAATCAATAACTGCATCATGTTTTTACACCAGAGACAGAAGATTTTTATCATTTAACCGACATGGCAATGTATAATGAGGAGATTTTCAATGAGAACGTTTGTTTGGTATCCAATGACGTTGCCGGTCAACGCGCGTAAAATTTGGCGGCGAGGTCATTTACGTATTCTTGACCTTAAGGATAGCTTTTGCTACGGAAGCATTTAATAAAAGGTCATGACTGTTTTTCAATTTTCTGGTTTCACTTTCATACACAGGACTATTTTCCATTTGATTACCCCGGGACACCCCACATCTGGTTATACTGCAACAACCCCTTGCGTATTAAAACCCGGTAATTACAGGAACGATGCCTAAGTTTATCACGTGTACATGTGCAGTAGTGCTGTTTTTTTAAAGCTGTTTCTTGCATCATGTTCAGAATAGTCTCCCTTGGATAAAATAATATCTGTGCAATTATTTATTCCTAATGAGCCAGACTTTTACAGAACGTGTACAGAACCCATTTATTTAAATTGTTTGCCTAATTTCGTTAGACGAAACAGGCTACGAAATATTACAGTATTGGGTTCATTTTTGGGTGAAAAACTGAATTTGAAGTCGTACTGCTTATGGCACCATGAAGAACTTAAATTGACTTATTGCTTATGTCCTGTGAAAAGTGACAGCACTGTGTTGGACATCAAAGTATACACTCCATACAGGAGATAAACTTAATATTTGTTTATGAAAAATAAAGAAAAATAATATACTTGTTGCTTTACAAGCGACTTTCGTTCGCTGTTTAAATACCTTACTAGGTAGGGCTTTTGAATCTCTATTTATTTAAACCTTGTGCTTTCATCAATTTAGTTATATTTGTTAAATAGTAACTATGTTTTCTACCTATTCTTTGGGTATCTCTGTAAATCAATAGAGAGTCTCCATAGGCCTGTTTCATGCACTCACCACGATCAGTAGCCATAGATGCATATATTTTTCGTTCAAGCATTTTCTCTTTTTGAATATTGTCCAATATTGAGCCAAATCCTTTCTAAGCAAGGTAAATGCCTTCCTGGTGGATAGCATTTGCAATATAAGTTTTAATTTGATAATTTTTCTGCTCCTGCTCCAGTCCTTTGACATAGAGCCGAATCCAGGTCCATTAAATACATCAGCTAACCTCTCAATACTTCATCTGAACATAAGAAGCATAAAAAACAAGATGGAATATATCAAGAATAATCTCACAGATTTTGACATACTCTGTTTTACCGAGACTCATCTTGATCATAATATTTCAACCGATGTGCTTTTTTGAATGACTCTTTGGACGAACCTTACAGAACAGATAGATCAAACCAGGGTGGGGTGTGTTGATGTACCTAAATTCCAATCTTATTCACTCTAGAAGAGCTGATTTAGAAGTTTACTGTGAAGAGTCAATTTGGGTGGAGGTCAAGGTCAATCATGAAAAATATCTTCTTGGACTATTTTATAGTTCTCGAACAGCTGACTTTGATTTTTTAATAGTCTAAATTTAAACATTGAGGAAGCACTTGATTTTTCCAAGAACTTGATAATACTTAGAGACCTCAATGAAGATCTGTTAAATCGTAACTTCCACAACCTGAAAGATATGATTACTATGAATTAAATACAGAATACTATTCATGAAAGTACTCGTCGTCAAGCTATATTAGACCCCATTCTCACCCCTGATGATATGTCATACCTAGATGCAGGTGTTTTAGACCCCCCCCCCCCCCCGCTAACATGAGCGACCACAGAGCAACTTTTATTAGAATTAGTTTTCATGACAACTGTCAGGCAACTTTTAAAAGACTTGTATGGCTATATAAAAATGCGGATTTTCAACAGTTGAAAGCTTTACTTTCAAACTTTGATTGGAGTGTTCTGTCTGAGGGTTCTGTAAATGATGCCTGTGGTAAATTAAGTGATAAATTCCCAGAATTCGTTAGATTATGTATACCTTCTAAACTTGTAACAGTTCGGCCCAATGACAAACCATGGTTTGACTCTGAAATTCGCCATTTCACTCGCATTAGAGATAAACTCAGGAAGAAATCAATTAAATCTGGTAATATTAATGAATGGAACAAATTTAAACAAACGAGAAACAAAGTTATTAATCTAAAAAGGCATGCTAAAGAACGACTTTACAACAGTCTAGAAATTTCTTTATCTGATTTTCAAAATAATGATAAGAAAATTTTTTGGCAAGTTATCTGCCATTTCATAAAGAATAATAGCAACTCTGGAAATATACCCCCATTACTGAATTCAACCCAAGACCAAAATGTTTATTGTTTTTCTGATAGTGAAAAGGCTGAATGTCTTAACAATTATTTTTGTTCAATCTGTGACTTGGATGATAGTAATGCACAGCTGCCTGTTTTTTGAAACTTAACCAATAATTCACTCTCAAATATCATATGTACTCCTGAAGAAATAAGAGATCTGTTATTATTTCTGAATCCTCATAAAGCTACAGGCCCAGACGCTATAAGTAATAGGATGCTTAAGGCTGTTGGCAGGGAAGTTTCGATACCATTATCAATTATTTTTAACAGATCTTTTAGTGAAGGTTATTTTGCGGACATATGGAAAACTTCCAATGTTTTACCTCTACATAAAAAGGGTGACAAGTCTACTGTATCCAACTACAGGCCAATTTCACTTCTCAGTGGTGTAGGAAAGCTTCAAGAAAGAACAGCACATAAAAACATGTACAATTTCTTACATATGAATAACCTCTTATATAGATACCAATCTGGATTTTTACCACACCACTCTACTACTTTTCAGTTAATTGATATTTTCCAGCATATATGTCAAACATTTGATAATAACCAGTTTTCATGTATGGTATTTTGTGATGTATCAAAAGCCTTCGATAGGGTGTGACATAAAGGGCTCATTTTTAAATTAAAACAACACGGCATTAATGGTTCTCTTCTCAACTGGATTGAAGACGATCTAAGTAATAGAAGTCAAAAGGTTGTCATTAGGTCTTGTACCTCAAGTTCTAGAGGAATACGCGCTGGGGTACCTTAAGGTTCCGTGCTAGGGCCACTGTTACGAGATGGAATAGGAAACCTCTCTGGTGCTTATGCACATCTAAATTATTTTAGTAGATATATGGTAGGGCGGTGCGAGTGAAATATTTTAGGTGAAATATGGTACGCAAACTATGCGGCTCCATGAACAAGTCATGCACATATCATACGATGTATGCATGAGTGGTTTATAGAGAGCTGTTTTTACAATACAGGGGGCCGCTAAAAGGCCGAGTCCTATAGAATTTGCCTAAAAATCGCCAACCGCCAAATTGTGCCATATATGATTTTTATTCCCGTCACGTGTTGTGTGGGTGTTCGTTTTGACAGGAGTCATGTCATTGATTATAGGGTCGTTTCATCAATTTTTCCTATGGGAAATATACTATTTGAAGGCAAATCCATTATCTACTCGATTTTGCTATCTGGCTTTGTTTGTGGCCGGTATCTCCACTTCCCCACGAACAAAGCAAGGTAATACGAGTAGGCATGATTTTCCGGTAGTATTCATAGATATATAAACCCTGAAAAAAGCGGACCCTTTAGCAGCAGGTCAAGTTGTAAAGAGTGAACATTGTGACGGGGAAATAGAAAATATATTGAAAGGTATGTTAAATCTATGTTTAGTATTATTTTTGTATGAACATGCTTGTAGGTTTTGGAGGGGTTTACTTCTAGTATACCCCAACTTTCTGAAGCCTATTCTGAGTTCACTGTTGTGGCCTGTAGTGATTAGGCTACTAGCTTTGCCAGCTAGACGTCGCAGAATCGATCCCAGGCTTCTCCAGTAGTAGAATGAGTCTTTCTAAGTGAGGTCCTGTCTCATGCTGACCCTAGATGTTGGTGAGACGTAAAGTTTGGACACCCGCTCATTCTAGATTCATTTAGGCTTTTAGACCCCTTTTGTAGAATGTAATTAATAAACGCCGGGTCACTTGTTTGATCCATGACTTGTGACTAGCTGTGGTTAGAAAACCGTGGTTCCGTCCCAATATGATATTAGGTGTAGAGGGGACGTAAACTTAAGACGGGTTTAACCACATCTTCATCATCAGGGCAAACTCATACAAGAGCCTGTTGGGTTATCCGTGATGATGAACCGTAATGAATTTTATTTCACAAGCATGTTCACGTTGATTAGAAATAATTTTGTTCAAGAAGAATTAAGAGTTCATTTTGTAATGATGCCGTTTTTGTCTGATGACTCAATTTGTGCATGTATGTACATATAAAGAACGTGATGATGATAAGTGGGAGTATTTGGTCGCCACACGTCATAGCGGCCTGAGCGGCGGGGATGACGTCAGCTGCGTCATCGGCGTCGCGAGGACGGTTGTGACGGGGTGCCTACCAAATAGAGAGAATTTACGGCAAACAGTGTTGGCCCTTATGAGACACTAACAAATGTTGTGATTATAGATGAAAATCTTCTGTTGTAGTTTCTATCTGTTATTAATGTATTGAATTTGTGAATAGCTATATTTGTGAGCCGTGTCGCGGAGAAGGACATGAAATAGAGATTGTTATGTTTCCTGTAATTGGCAGCTGACCAGGTAGCGCAAAGGGTGGTCTGTTCAATTGCCTCTTACTTGTGATAATGTAGTGAGCACAAATTTGATGAGTATTATGCTCAGTAGTAGTGAGCATTAATTGATTTCTGTAGTGCTCAGTAAGGAAACATGAACTTTGAGTATTATTGTGTCAAGCGCTGGGTGCTGATAATTTGATGCACAGTCAAGTTGAGTTCTGCTGTACGGTTATCTGTCGCATGCACTAATCAGCCTGTATGTCTGGTCGGCGCATGCGCAATAACGGTATATGCATGAACATATTCTTACTTCTCCGGGAGGGGGATCATGATATAGCATGTATGTTTTGTGACTCGTTTCTAGTCCCGTTATCGTAATTTGCAGGCATAACAATGTGTGACCTGCTGCTCCCTGCTTCATAGCAGCAGGTACTGGTACGACGCTAGGCGTTAGGGTCCAGCAAGGGCGGACAGACCGCCGTAATCAGCGCCTACCAGGATAGAAGCAGATTCTTCTAAATCATTGTTCGTTGAAAACAAATGTGATCATGGAAGAGGTCAACTTACCTTATTTGGACGATCACTAAACGTCTAATCAGCAAACGTGATCGCTAATCATAGGATTATCAACTATGTTGATAGACTAGTTGTACTAGTTCGCGAGAGGAAGTGTCACGCGAGTGGGGGATTCACCCTAAATTATAAACTGGCCAGTCGCGTCTTGTGTTGATTCTTTTTTTTTTTGTTTTTCTTGTTTTTGTTGTTTGCTTCTGTAGGTATTCACGTCACCCGTTCCGAGCACAGAACAGTGTTTTGCCTTCGGAGCGGACGTCGTGAGTTGGCTACAGAAGCAACAATTTGTGATGTTTTGTGTTAGTAAGTGTTGTATGTAGATACTGTAAATAATTCATGTCATTCATTTAACATCTTTCTTGTGCCTTACCCCACAGCTGCCCGTACACCTGTCAGAGATCACCCTCGGTTGTCTTGTCAGCATGGGGGTTTGCGGGACGCCGTAAACCCACATGTAACATTTGGTGTCAGAAGTGGGATTTTGATCTCTGGCTGGTGTTCCCGGCTGTGGAACAGCACATTGATACTCTGAATCATCAACTTTAGAAAAAAAAAATAATGCATTGACAGCCACATTTAGAAATTAACTTTAATCTTCCCTCCTGCGTTGATGAAGTGCGAAACCCATGTATTCAACTGAATGGATACTGACAAGTCGATAATTTCTGAGCAGGAAGGCAAGGCAAACCCCACTTTTTCTTGGTAACGAAAAATTTAAGTAGACCCCACTTAATTGTGTTACCTGACATTCTACTAAGTTAAATTGGAGTTACTAATTGATCTTACCCACACATGGTTCTGACGTAGTGACGTTAACAATTTACTAACGTTGACATAACGGTAGCGTTAATATTTACGCAGTGGCTTGAGGTTAGGTATGACGTAATAGAAACATTAATGGTGACTTGTTATGATCGGAGTTTTGTAATGTGATAAAACTTCGGATTGTAGCATTTTACTGTAAACGTCGTCAGTTTATGACGTCATATTAGACTACCAGTACGCAACGTCATACTGTGCTGAAAGCATTTGACATTTCAAATCGCGTGTGCTTTAAATAACTAACGTTTTAGTTAGATTAACGCGTATAACACATATCTTAACGTTTTAGTTAAGCCCATTCAATCATCACTGATCATAACTGATCAGTTTATAGTGGTTTTGATAGTAACGTGAGATTTACGTTATCAATAATGGAGCGTTTAATGCAAATGGGAAAGGACTTAGGTTATGAGGGGAAGGAGTTACAAGGTTTTGTTAAGGAGCAGCAAGATATTGAGCGGGCAGAAAGGCAAGAGCAAAGGGATTTAGAAAGGTTAAGGACTGAGGAAAAGGAAAAGGAAAGGGTACATGAACTAGCTAAGTTAGAAGAAAAGGAAAAGGAAAGGGCACATGAACTAGCTATATTGAATGTTAATAAGGAACTTGAAATGGCACGCATTAAGACTGAAAGGGAGGCAAAAGAGATTGGTGAGGCCCATTTAGAAAAAATAAAACATGGGTTTGAGCTACAGCACCAAGAATTAAGGAATCAGTTAGAAATGCAGAGAGCGAAGCTCGAGCTAGAATTTGAAAAGCAAAAAGCTGAGAAGGTGGCGCATGCCCGGGATCCTAAGTTACCTTATTTTGAAGAGGGTAAAGATAAAATGGATAGTTATTTATCTAGGTTTGAGAAATATGCTACGGCTAATAAATGGGATAAGAGTGTTTGGGCCGCGTATTTAAGTGCATTGCTCAAAGGGCGCGCACTTGATGTATATGACCGGTTGTCAAATGATGATGCGGCGGATTATGAAAAGTTAAAGGACGCTTTATTAAAGAATTTTGACATGACAGAGCGCGGATTTAGGAAACAGTTTCGTTATAGTAGGCCCGAGAAATCAGAAACGTTCATACAGTTCAGTAGTAGACTGAGAAGTTATTTAGAAAAATGGCTTAATATGGCAAAGATAGAAAAATCTTTTCCGGCTGTCTGTGATTTCATGGCAAGGGATCAGTTCCTGGAGTCATGCAATAGAGAACTGTATGTACATCTGAAGCCAAAACAGTTTGGTAATTTAGATGAAATGGCTAGGGAGGCAGATTTGTTTGCAGAAGCGCGCGGGGGCGTATATAGTTGCATTAATAAGGGGCAACGCGATAATAGAGGCGCAGCGCAGGGTAAACAGGAAAAAGTTGACTCGAACAAACCGAGTGGTAGACCGGATATCAAGTGTAGCATATGCGGTAAGGGGCATTTAACAATTAAATGTTTTAAGAACCCCGACAGGAAACAATTGTATAGCGCAGAGGTAGGAGCAACTGGAGTTGGGGATAGCGGTGTTAAGGAAAATTTTAACACGCGCGTAGAGGCTCAAGGTTCTCAGATTAAGAATGAGAATACGCAGAATGTAGGTCGTGGTTATACACGTGGTCGTGGTAATTTTAGAGGGTCTTTTCGCGGACGCGGTAAAAATAATAGCACACCACGTGGCGCAGCACACCAAGTTAGTTTTTGTCAAACGGAAGTACATAGGAAAGGTGATGAGATTGGAAGTATTTTTGAAAATAAGGTTGGTGATCCTTTGATTTCGGATAGGGAGGAGTGTAGTAAGGAAACTAGGGAAGGTGTCTGTTACTTCTTAAAGGCAAGGTTACCGACGGCACAAGGATTGGTTAATAATAAAAAGGTGGTTGTATTAAGAGATACTGGGTGTACAGGCTGTGTCGTGCGGAGAAGTTTGGTTTCGGATAGTCAGTTAATAGGGAAGGAATCAAATGTTACGTTGATTGATGAATCCACACAAAGGTATCCTTTGGCAATGATTGACATTGATTGTCCTTTTTTCACTGGGAAAACTGAAGCTTTGTGTATGGATGATACGTTGTACGATTTGGTTATCGGTAACATTGATGGATCAAAACTTCCTGATATGTCTCATTTCTCAGCTGCGGCTGTAACTAGGTCTCAAACTAGGCAGGATGAGAAGCCTTACAGAAAACTTAAGGTTCCCGATCAGATCATTAACGATGACAAGGAGGCTTTCAAGCAAGCTCAGGTTGATGATCCAACTTTGGAAAACATCAGGAAAAGGGTTGCATCTGGGAACAAGACTGTGAGTCGTGGTTTAAACCGAGGTGAAACTAGGTTTATTGAGAGAAAAGGTTTGGCATATAGGGAGTTCACCAAGGGTAACAAAGTCTCTTTCCAACTTGTGGTCCCTCAAAGTTTCCGAGGAAAGGTGTTGAAACTGGCTCATGAAACGCTTATGTCTGGACATATGGGTATTAGGAAGACATTGGATAGAGTTGTAACTGAGTTTTACTGGCCCGGTATTTGCGGTGATGTCGCTAGATTTTGTAAATCTTGTGATATTTGTCAGAGAACTATTCAGAAAGGTCGGGTCACTAAAGTACCTCTAGGAAAAATGCCATTGATTGATACGCCATTTAAGAGGGTGGCAGTGGACATAGTTGGTCCAATTGAGCCTCGATCTGATAGGAAATCTCGGTATATTTTAACCATGATAGATTATGCGACAAGGTATCCAGAGGCGATAGCTTTACCGAGTATTGAGACGGAACGTGTCGCGGAAGCGCTTATTGAAATGTTTAGTAGGGTTGGCATTCCTGATGAAATGTTGACTGATTGTGGATCACAGTTTACTGCTGAGGTAATGAAGGAAGTCAGCAGACTTCTTTCTCTTCAACAGTTAACGTGTAGCCCGAGACACCCAATTTGCAACGGACTGATAGAGCGTTTCCACGCTACGTTAAAGCAGATGTTACGTCGCATGTGTGCTGAACGTCCAAAAGATTGGGATAAATATCTTCCAGCCTTATTATTTGCGGTAAGGGAAGTCCCACAAGAGTCTTTAGGATACTCCCCTTTTGAGTTGTTATACGGACGTAACGTCAGAGGTCCAATGGCAATATTAAGAGAATTATGGGCTGAAGAGGTACGCGATGAGCAAGTTCTTTCGACGTATCAATACGTTATTGAGCTTAGGGAACGGTTAGAGCAGACATGCAAATTAGCGCGTGATAATTTAAAGAAGGTTCAGATTAAGCAGAAAGCTTATTATGATAAAGGCGCGAGGTCGCGTAAATTTGACGTCGGCGACAAAGTACTGTTGTTACTACCGACAGACAGTAATAAATTATTGCTTCAATGGAAAGGTCCTTATGAAGTGGTTGAGGTAGTGAACAGAATGGATTATAAGATTGACGTCAATGGAAATGTTAACACATATCACGCTAATATACTGAAGCAGTATGTTGAGCGTCAGACTGTGACGTCTCGTTGTCTGATCTCTAAACTTATTATGTCGACAGACAGTCATGACAGAAATGACGTCGACGAGTCTTCATTTGAAGACAGCAGTTTTGAAACTGCAGAGCAACCCGAAAGTGACGGCGACGTTAGCGTCCCACACACACTAACGTCAGAGGAGAGTGAGGAGACAGAAGGGCTGAGAGAACAGCGCCTTGCAGGACTGACATGTCAGACAGACCAAATTATATGTACCACATTTATGTCAGAACCTGTGAAAACAATCAAATCTGTTAAGCCAGAAAGGCCACCTCCAGTAAGATTAAAACGATATCCGTTTTCTAACAAACAACAGAGTGTCAGGGGAGCAGGAAAATTCTGGGGCAAACCACCTTGGCTTACTAGCTAAATTTTACTTAAGAAAATTTGGGGGCAGACTACCTTAGTAGGTAATTCTTCGCACGGTTGTTGTGTAAATAGCTGTCTTGTTTAGATAGGTTCATCCTATTCCATCTCTATACACAAAGAAAAAACATTTCTGATTGTTTTTTCTCCAAAAGGGGAAACCTTTGTTACGAGATGGAATAGGAAACCTCTCTGGTGCTTATGCACATCTAAATTATTTTAGTAGATATATGGTAGGGCGGTGCGAGTGAAATATTTTAGGTGAAATATGGTACGCAAACTATGCGGCTCCATGAACAAGTCATGCACATATCATACGATGTATGCATGAGTGGTTTATAGAGAGCTGTTTTTACAATACAGGGGGCCGCTAAAAGGCCGAGTCCTATAGAATTTGCCTAAAAATCGCCAACCGCCAAATTGTGCCATATATGATTTTTATTCCCGTCACGTGTTGTGTGGGTGTTCGTTTTGACAGGAGTCATGTCATTGATTATAGGGTCGTTTCATCAATTTTTCCTATGGGAAATATACTATTTGAAGGCAAATCCATTATCTACTCGATTTTGCTATCTGGCTTTGTTTGTGGCCGGTATCTCCACTTCCCCACGAACAAAGCAAGGTAATACGAGTAGGCATGATTTTCCGGTAGTATTCATAGATATATAAACCCTGAAAAAAGCGGACCCTTTAGCAGCAGGTCAAGTTGTAAAGAGTGAACATTGTGACGGGGAAATAGAAAATATATTGAAAGGTATGTTAAATCTATGTTTAGTATTATTTTTGTATGAACATGCTTGTAGGTTTTGGAGGGGTTTACTTCTAGTATACCCCAACTTTCTGAAGCCTATTCTGAGTTCACTGTTGTGGCCTGTAGTGATTAGGCTACTAGCTTTGCCAGCTAGACGTCGCAGAATCGATCCCAGGCTTCTCCAGTAGTAGAATGAGTCTTTCTAAGTGAGGTCCTGTCTCATGCTGACCCTAGATGTTGGTGAGACGTAAAGTTTGGACACCCGCTCATTCTAGATTCATTTAGGCTTTTAGACCCCTTTTGTAGAATGTAATTAATAAACGCCGGGTCACTTGTTTGATCCATGACTTGTGACTAGCTGTGGTTAGAAAACCGTGGTTCCGTCCCAATATGATATTAGGTGTAGAGGGGACGTAAACTTAAGACGGGTTTAACCACATCTTCATCATCAGGGCAAACTCATACAAGAGCCTGTTGGGTTATCCGTGATGATGAACCGTAATGAATTTTATTTCACAAGCATGTTCACGTTGATTAGAAATAATTTTGTTCAAGAAGAATTAAGAGTTCATTTTGTAATGATGCCGTTTTTGTCTGATGACTCAATTTGTGCATGTATGTACATATAAAGAACGTGATGATGATAAGTGGGAGTATTTGGTCGCCACACGTCATAGCGGCCTGAGCGGCGGGGATGACGTCAGCTGCGTCATCGGCGTCGCGAGGACGGTTGTGACGGGGTGCCTACCAAATAGAGAGAATTTACGGCAAACAGTGTTGGCCCTTATGAGACACTAACAAATGTTGTGATTATAGATGAAAATCTTCTGTTGTAGTTTCTATCTGTTATTAATGTATTGAATTTGTGAATAGCTATATTTGTGAGCCGTGTCGCGGAGAAGGACATGAAATAGAGATTGTTATGTTTCCTGTAATTGGCAGCTGACCAGGTAGCGCAAAGGGTGGTCTGTTCAATTGCCTCTTACTTGTGATAATGTAGTGAGCACAAATTTGATGAGTATTATGCTCAGTAGTAGTGAGCATTAATTGATTTCTGTAGTGCTCAGTAAGGAAACATGAACTTTGAGTATTATTGTGTCAAGCGCTGGGTGCTGATAATTTGATGCACAGTCAAGTTGAGTTCTGCTGTACGGTTATCTGTCGCATGCACTAATCAGCCTGTATGTCTGGTCGGCGCATGCGCAATAACGGTATATGCATGAACATATTCTTACTTCTCCGGGAGGGGGATCATGATATAGCATGTATGTTTTGTGACTCGTTTCTAGTCCCGTTATCGTAATTTGCAGGCATAACAATGTGTGACCTGCTGCTCCCTGCTTCATAGCAGCAGGTACTGGTACGACGCTAGGCGTTAGGGTCCAGCAAGGGCGGACAGACCGCCGTAATCAGCGCCTACCAGGATAGAAGCAGATTCTTCTAAATCATTGTTCGTTGAAAACAAATGTGATCATGGAAGAGGTCAACTTACCTTATTTGGACGATCACTAAACGTCTAATCAGCAAACGTGATCGCTAATCATAGGATTATCAACTATGTTGATAGACTAGTTGTACTAGTTCGCGAGAGGAAGTGTCACGCGAGTGGGGGATTCACCCTAAATTATAAACTGGCCAGTCGCGTCTTGTGTTGATTCTTTTTTTTTTTGTTTTTCTTGTTTTTGTTGTTTGCTTCTGTAGGTATTCACGTCACCCGTTCCGAGCACAGAACAGTGTTTTGCCTTCGGAGCGGACGTCGTGAGTTGGCTACAGAAGCAACAATTTGTGATGTTTTGTGTTAGTAAGTGTTGTATGTAGATACTGTAAATAATTCATGTCATTCATTTAACATCTTTCTTGTGCCTTACCCCACAGCTGCCCGTACACCTGTCAGAGATCACCCTCGGTTGTCTTGTCAGCATGGGGGTTTGCGGGACGCCGTAAACCCACATGTAACAGCCACTTTTATTTCTTATCTATGTAAATGATATTTCAGACACTCTGTTAAGTTTGACGCGACTCTTTGCTGATGACAGCTCACTATTTTGTGCAGCATCCTAAATTCCTGATATAGAAGGAATCATAAATCACGACTTACTTATTCTTTCTGCGTGGGCCAAGCAATGGTTGATTATCTTCAATCCTTTAAAAACTGAGGCAGTATTTTTCACTTTAAAAATTCGAAAATTACCCCCAGAATCTCTTTGATAATACCCCAATAAAGTTCGTAAAAATCATAAACATCAGGGTTTAACATTTAGTAATAATGGCCAATTGCACACACATATAGAAAATATAATAACTATTGCATCCAAAGTCATAGGGAGTATGCTAAAGAAAAAATTTACAACAGTCTAGAAATCTCTTTATCTGATTTTCAAAATAATGATAAGAAAAACTTTTGGCAAGTTATCCGCCATTTCATAAAGAATAATTGCAACTCTGGAAATATACCCCCATTACTGAATTAAACCCAAGATCAAAATGTTTATTGTTTTACTGATAGTGAAAAGGCTGAATGTCTTAACAATTATTTTTGTTCAATCTGTGACTTGGATGATAGTAATGAAGTTTTTTTCTAAAAATAGCTACAGTGACCTTGAGCCCAGGATCCTGAAAGTCGAACTCACTTGAGATATCATCATACCAAACAGTTGTCTGAAATTATCTTAAAATCCATCAATAAAGGTAGACGCTAGAGCTATGGCAAAATTTAAAAAAATAGCCAAAGTGACCTTGACTTTGTCAAACTCGCTCGAGATATTATGATACCCGACATTTATGTTAAATTATATTAAAATCCATCAACAAAATGAAGGCGCTAGAGCGATGACAAGGTTTTTCTAATAACAGCCACAGTGATTTTGACCTTGGACCATGGACCCTGAAAGTCAAACACGCTAGAAATATAATCATGCACAACATTTCTGTGAAGTTATATTAGAATCCATCAATAAATGAAGGCGCGAGAGCGATGATTTTTTTTTCTAAAAATAGCAACAGTGACACTGACATTGAGGCCATGACCTTGAAACGGTGCGATTTTTTTCGATTGCAATCGGTTCCTGAATAGTTCACTTTGGCATGCTTGTTTTACTGT
>CAUZLF010000536.1:642445-727724 GCA_963580285.1 Lucinisca nassula | reverse complement strand
AAAACAAATCATCACAAAAACACACCTATATAATTTGACCCCCTTGAACCCCACTTTTATAAAGTAAAACTGGGGTTTACAGGGGTAAACCTTATTTTTCTTATTTCTGCTCTAAAATATAGATTGTGGGTACTCGTTAGAACCGCCTCTTTGAGGCGGTTCTAAAGAGCACCACAATCAATATTTTGAGCAGAAATAAGAAAATCACAATTTTTCATCTTAAAATTTTAGTTTTTTTCATCGGAAGAGCTTACAATGTATTTGTATAGGCGTGTTTTCGCAATGAATTAGATAGATAAAAGCCAAACTATGAGGAAACCTGCTGTCGGCAATAAGGAACAAACAAAGATGCCAATCTGCACAGGCTGATTAGCACTTTTGTGTTCGCTGCTTTGACGGTACAATATATCTTGACGGCCCCCGCCCATCGGGGCTTGAAGAAATATATGGGCTGCATGATGCTTCCACGCAGAGCTGAAACCGACCCGCACACGAGTACGAGCAAAGCGGTGTGCACGAGTCGGACCGCCCCTGCTTACAAACCCTATTGGTTTCATTGGGCGACAGGGTTTGAGATGTCATTTCATCTCAATGTCGGGTAAAAGTCCGTCAAAATTGGAAGCAATGAGCTTTACAGTGTTGGCGGGGACGTTACACCTCAAATCAAACAAACAAAAACAATATATCTTGTTATACTGCATAGAAATTTGTAGGCGTTTGATTGGACAGCGCAAGGGAAACTATTTTACATACGTGTATACCCATTGAGCAAATAAAATTACCCTCTCGCGCTTGCCTTCCCTGAAATGAGATGACCGCCATCTTTGATTTATTGAACAGTTAATGTGAAATAAAAGCAAACAAATTAGCCAATAAATGTATAAATAAAATCTTTTGATTGTTGTTATTACATTCGGCACAATTTTCCTTTTCCGTTATAAAACGTTCAATCTAACACCAAGTTTACATTTTTCCACTCGGCCCCGCCCATCGGGGCTTGAAGAAATATATGGGCTGCATGATGCTTCCACGCAGAGCTGAAACCGACCCGCACACGAGTACTGGTAAACAGCTTAGAGGATCTAAGCCTGCCCAGGCAAAGCGGTGCGAGTCGGCCTCTCCATGCTTATAAACCCTATTGGTTTCATTGGGCGACAGGGCTTGAGATGTCATTTCATCTCAATGTCGGGTAAAAGTCCCACAAAATTGGAAGCAACGTCTCCAAAATGACCTTTACAGTGTTGACGGGGACGTTAAACCTCAAAAAAAAAAAAAAAAAAAATCCACTATTAAATGGAACCCACACCATTATGGCAAATAACCACACTATGATGAAGGGTAGGGAGACTTATACGGCCGAAACACATTCCCTTCAAACCAGCTGTGGTGAAGTGATTTAAAAGTCCTGTAAAAGGTAATCCTTGAAAGCAAATTAAAATTCTGGAATTTGTGAGTTTTTCCTATACGAGACTAACTAGTTTCGGCCAATTTAGACTCATCACTGAAGCCAGAAGACATATTTTTTGTTACCAGCCTTGTAGGTAAACATGAACTTTAAAGAACCTAGGCAAACGAATAGAGAATATTTGATTTTTTTTTAGTGCCAGATCTAAATTCATCACCAAAACCAGTATTTTCACGAGTGGCGTAGTTTAACTGGGTATAAAATTTGCTGTAAACTGGACGTTTCCACCTGAGAAATAGCCTTGGATGGCATTATTATGAATGGTTACTGAAATCATGGAGACAGTAGTTTCCAAGTTTCCAAAAGAAGTTGCGGACTAACGTCTCACAACAAAATGCGCGACGTCAGCGTCGAAAACCACGCACGTCATTAGCGTCCTAATGTGACCGGGCTAAGCTTCAATTCTAACACAGTGCATTGGTATTCAAAGATATGGAAAAAACTGACCACAGAATTGGACTTGAAGAAAAAGTAGTCCCAGACGTGAAAAATAAAATTGATATCAGTCACTGTTTGAAACAGTGACGATATCGTTTTCGATTTCACAGATAAATCTTTTTATATTATACTTTGCAGTGAAATCAATGCATAGCTGAAAAAAATATATATGTGAAAATACACTGCTCAAAACAATAAAAGGAGAAAAGACATTTCCTCATAGTATAAAGATGTTGGATAATGATGTTGAAACAACGATTTAGAAAGATGAATAACTTTATCAGCAACATGTTAATAGGAAACATGGCAACCAGTTCACAAATCACGGTCTGTAACCTGTTAAGGAAGAATTTGCATAAATGTTTGATAAATCGCCATCTTTACGTCAGATTATTTCAGATGTCATGGACATGCGCAAATCAGTCTATTTTTCCTGTCAGTCATGTGTATGACTACCTCGAGCAGCACATCACTCCTGTAATCGCCGAGGCATGCAACTAACCAAATTTTGAACAGTTTGTGAAGCTAGTGTTTCCCACTCATGTCTAAGGATGTTTATGAGTTCTTGAATAGTTATTGGTGGATGATTGCCCTGTGAGATACGTCTGTAAAGAAGATCCCCTACATGTTCTATTGGGTTTAAGTCAGGAGAACATGCTGGCCAGTCCATTAGTTCAATAGTCTCACGATTAATGTGATCCTTGCACACTCTAGCAGTATGGGGGCGCGCATTATCCTGCATCAGAATGAAATTGTCACCCATTGCCCCCGCGAAAGGCCTCACAAAAGGATCTAGAATTTAATCTCGATACCGTAATACAGCAAATGTACCCCCGTTTATCACGTACACGTCCTTTCGGCCTTCATAAGAAAATCCATCCCATACCATCACTGACCCCTTCCATATTTGTCTGTTTCCACAATATTGCAGTCCTCATATCATTCTCCGGGTCGTCTCCAGACCCGAACACGTCGATCGCATGCACTCAGGTGAAATCTGGTTTTATCCTTGAACAGAACTGTACACCAGTCTTGCAATCGCCTGCTTTGATGTTCTTCGGCAAATCGGGGCTTGAAGAAATATATGGGCTGCATGATGCTTCCATGCAGAGCTGAAACCGACCCGCACACGAGTACTGGTAAACAGCTTAGAGGATCTAAGCCTGCCCAGGCAAAGCGGTGCGAGTCGGCCTCTCCATGCTTATAAACCCTATTGGTTTCATTGGGCGACAGGGCTTGAGATGTCATTTCATCTCAATGTCGGGTAAAAGTCCCACAAAATTGGAAGCAACGTCTCCAAAATGACCTTTACAGTGTTGACGGGGACGTTAAACCTCAAAAAAAAAAAAAAAAAAAAAAAAAAAAAAATCCACTATTAAATGGAACCCACACCATTATGGCAAATAACCACACTATGATGAAGGGTAGGGAGACTTATACGGCCGAAACACATTCCCTTCAAACCAGCTGTGGTGAAGTGATTTAAAAGTCCTGTAAAAGGTAATCCTTGAAAGCAAATTAAAATTCTGGAATTTGTGAGTTTTTCCTATACGAGACTAACTAGTTTCGGCCAATTTAGACTCATCACTGAAGCCAGAAGACATATTTTTTGTTACCAGCCTTGTAGGTAAACATGAACTTTAAAGAACCTAGGCAAACGAATAGAGAATATTTGATTTTTTTTAGTGCCAGATCTAAATTCATCACCAAAACCAGTACATACAGAACAATCGTCCGTTTAACCGGTATTATTTTGTGAATAAAATTGCAGATGAGGCCCCATCACTGGCATCATTTAGGATGGAGCTATCCACCCTCTCATTCTAAGCAACTTAAGGGGCCCAGTCACCTAGTAACTCTGCAAGGGGGAGCTGTGCTGTCGGGGACGTATGGGCCCTGGTACCGCCACGGAAGGCAGAGAGGTCTTTACTTGTTGAGCCAAAAGTGGCTGGGATAACTTTCTTTGATATACTGGGATAACTGGGAGCTTAACACTAATTTTTTCAATAGGTGGCCTACCTGCGCCGAAAAAACTACACATACAAAAATTTCAAACCTTGCTTTTATTATAGAACCATCCTAGCCAAAACAAGATAATGAGAAAAAAATCCACATGTTGATCTACTCCTTTTCAAGTTACAGTCAACCATGTTTGTTTACAGGCTAGAACGAAGTAAATAAAAAAACATTTGTCAAGGAGGGGTGACCATATAAAAAGATGTTGGATAATGATGTTGAAACAACGATTTAGAAAGATGAATAACTTTATCTGCAACATGTTAATAGGAAACATGGCAACCAGTTCACAAATCACGGTCTGTAACCTGTTAAGGAAGAATTTGCATAAATGTTTGATAAATCGCCATCTTTACGTCAGATTATTTCAGATGTCATGGACATGCGCAAATCAGTCTATTTTTCCTGTCAGTCATGTGTATGACTACCTCGAGCAGCACATCACTCCTGTAATCGCCGAGGCATGCAACTAACCAAATTTTGAACAGTTTGTGAAGCTAGTGTTTCCCACTCATGTCTAAGGATGTTTATGAGTTCTTGAATAGTTATTGGTGGATGATTGCCCTGTGAGATACGTCTGTAAAGAAGATCCCCTACATGTTCTATTGGGTTTAAGTCAGGAGAACATGCTGGCCAGTCCATTAGTTCAATAGTCTCACGATTAATGTGATCCTTGCACACTCTAGCAGTATGGGGGCGCGCATTATCCTGCATCAGAATGAAATTGTCACCCATTGCCCCCGCGAAAGGCCTCACAAAAGGATCTAGAATTTAATCTCGATACCGTAATACAGCAAATGTACCCCCGTTTATCACGTACACGTCCTTTCGGCCTTCATAAGAAAATCCATCCCATACCATCACTGACCCTTCCATATTTGTCTGTTTCCACAATATTGCAGTCCTCATATCATTCTCCGGGTCGTCTCCAGACCCGAACACGTCGATCGCATGCACTCAGGTGAAATCTGGTTTTATCCTTGAACAGAACTGTACACCAGTCTTGCAATCGCCTGCTTTGATGTTCTTCGGCAAACTCATATCGCCATGCGTGAGAATAGGCCCTCTTGCCGGACGTCTGGCCTTCAGATCACCTTCTATAACCTGTTACGTATTGTTTGATCGGATATCCGGTTGACCAATTGCATGCTGGAAATCGATTTGTAGCCTTCAGACCGTGTACTACCGATTACGTAGCGCTAGATTTCGAAAATACTGATCTTCCCTTTGTGACGTCATGCGGTGTCGGCCTTGCCCTTCTCATCTAGTAAACTCGCCCGTCTCCTGGTAGCGTCTCCATAGCCTGGCAACAACACTTCTCGACACATCAAAGCGTTCAGCAACGATCCTTTGGGTGTACCAATTTTCAAGCAAAGCGACAGCTTGAGCTATCTCATCTTCTAACAGCCTAACACCACATGAAGTCACCATGAAGCCCAAAATAACGCATAACCGAAGGACTGACATGTTTCCGATCCAAACTCAAATTTTTAAGAGATCGCCCCGTACCGAATTTCAGTCGTAGCTCACATTCTTGCTTTGCACGTGAACCTTGCTTCTTGACGTTTGCATGAACATTGTTAAGAGATGTCAGTTTAAAATAGTGCCTTTCCTTGAGTTTGAAAATTGCCAAGCGGTGATGTTATACAGGCTTAATAGTTTGCTCCTTTAATTGTTTGAGCAGTGTATATGATACTGTGCAAAATAACATGACATTTTCACTACTTTTTTCGCCAAAGTCATATGTTATCGATTAAATAATTCTGTAAAATACCTTGAAAAGCATTCTTTGAACTGTAAAAGTGCTGTATTCAAAATGGCGATCTGTTTATATATTGAAACCGACATTTGTGACGTTATAGCCAGTCCAACAGTTTGATGTACGATACGATAGATCGGTTACCGTGAGTGTCGTAATAAATTATAAAATAAATAGAAACTTTACCTTTTTTCGGCGGATACCAAAAGTATTTCATCTCGTGTGTTGAAAAAATCCAAATTTTCACTCGTGATTCGCACTCGTGAAAACTGAGATGTTTTCAACACAGTCGATAAAATAGTTTTGGTATCCACCTCAAAAAGTAACTATCCTCTATTTATCATATGACGTTGCGTCTGTGGAGGTAATAACGCCATGTAATATTTTCGATAATCCACTAGTGGATTAAATAGGCAAATTAGCTAGATACGTCTCGTAACGTTACATGTACGACGTCCTTAACGACTTCGCGTTTATTATTGGCGGAATATTGATATTTTTGTAAACAATCGTGAATAAAATGCGTTTTAAATGTCATATGATAAACATAATCTTGCATTCGTGCTCATGTATTATTGAATTTATTAAACTCGTCGAGGAAAAGGCATAAAATGTTCGGCAAGCCTCGCATTTTATCCCTTTTCCTCAACTCGTTTAATAAATTCAATAATACATGAGCACTCATGTAAGATCTTCTATATATTTCATTGAAAAGCATGTAAGCAAAAACGGTTTTCTGAGCATGTGCACTAATCGAATATTCAACGTACCTATTCAGTCGGAATCCATCACGTGAACAAGTCCATGAAATGTAGACCCCCTTTACCCCACTTTATATAGAGAAAACTGGGGTCTACGGGGGTAAACTTTTTTTCTTACTTTTGCTCCAAGACATAGGTTGTGGGTACTCGTTAGAACCGCCTTAATGAGGCGGTTCTAACGAGCACCCAAAACCTATGTTTGCAGTATTTATAACATAAATATCACGGATTTTCATCAGGAAAATGACCATTTTGGAGATGTGAAAAAATGCACTATGTCGCACGGGTGTGTTATCGTAATGCCTGTCAGCTTGACGAAGCGAAGATACCCGTACAGCGCGCAGCGAAGACTGATAAGACTGTTTGAGTCTGCAGGCTGATCTGAGTCGGTGCTGTCCGCACGTGTTCGGAAACATATTGTGTGGTCAACATTCTATACATTGCACGTTTGGTGTGTGAATTAGCGGCTGTATTCTCGATTGCAGGAGTTAGAAGTTATGTCCTTAAGCGTTTCGTAATGCCAAAAAAATAAGAAGTGTCAATAAGCCATTAACTTGCTTTTGTGTCTTTTTATCTAATTTTTGGGTCGACTGTTTATGAAGATTCCAGCCTGCTATTGTCCATGTGAATATCGCTAACCATGAATATAATCCAGTTAACGATTATTTAACGTATCGCTATTCTTATCCCTGTGAAGTGGGAGCGCTGTGTGTGTGTGTGTGTGTGCGTGTGTGTGTGTGTGTGTGTGTGTGTGTGTGTGTGTGTGTGTGTGTGTGTGTGTGTGTGTGTGTGTGTGTGTGTGTGTGTGTGTGTGTGTGTGTGTGAATTCGGGATTAACGTCGCTTTCAACAATTTTATCAGTCATATTACGACGGTGGCTGGTTGCGACAGGGAGCTCAATGCTCACTTTTATAGTGCTGCCTCACTGCAGTATCATGTCCCAGACACATTACAGTAAGACCTGTCTTAGTGGCCACCTCTATTAATCAAGCAACCTGTCTTAAGCAAGCAAGCATTCAGTTCCCCCAAAAAGGCAAAAGTGTTAAAATCCACCTGTATTAAGCAAGCACCTGTCTTAAGCAAGCCATTTTGGTTATCCCTTAGGTGCTTGCTTAATACAGGTTGGACTGTACATGATACCACACCCAGTCACATTATCCTGACACTGGGTCGACCAGTCCTAGATCTACCCCGTAAATGAAGTGAGAGCGTTATGTTAAAGCATTGCTTATCTATCAAATCTGGACTTGGCTGGTGAGTGAGTGAGTGTTAGAGTTTTACGTTTCACCAACAGCTAAGGTCATACGGCGATTGGACCTCCGTTTCAAAACTCATCGGAAAGTCTGGAGAGGCCCGGGATCGATCTTGCGACCCCTGCTTTACAAGGCGGGTAGCATAACCACTACACCACGGAGGCTTCTTGGACTTTGCTGGTGTACTGGGTCATTGAAAATCGGACGCCACAGAACGTCTGATCAGGGACTACACTGTTTCCCGAAAGTACAGGAGTTCAAGGGTTAAACGAAACAGCCTAAATTCCCGTTCAGGACCAGCCTACACTCGAAACAATCGATCCAACAGTATTGTCAGTGCTTTGTTTAGATATTTTCAATTCGTTTGACTGGCTTCTGTCTTAACCTTTTATTTGTTTTCGTCAAAATCCACGTTCGTGTAGGAAATACGGTGAAATTCCGCAGTGCTTGGGATGTTGAGCATTTCCAGAATGACAGTTCACATTTCCCTTTCGGACTCTGTGGTAGAAAAGTTGGTTGGGAAGACCGAGGTATACGTTGTGACACTTGCATTGTCGGGTATCATATAGACTGTCAACGCATGTCATCAACTATGTATGGTATTTATAATAGATCATTGAATTAGGGTATAGCATGGGAATGTATGAAATGTGGAACACCTAACTTTTCCACATGTCTGCTTGACACTTCTACTTCAATAGACATCTAACCGTTTTGAAAGTCAGATACCAGACATTATTGACCAACCCAATGCTGCTTTTTTGCCCATCATGCAGCAGTCAAAAGAAGCGTGTGTCCTTGGGCCAGACACGTAATGACACTGCCCCACTCCACCCAGGTGTAAATGGGTAGCAGTGGTGTAAAAGCCACTGCCTCTCTCTCGCGCCCGGAATGAGTGTTCGAGAGCCATTCAATAAGCTTGAAGGTTTCATCGCAATCGAACTAAAATAAATTAGTATAAACTATAAATGAAGCTTAACCAAAGACAAAAAGGCCGTTCTTAACCATCCAATCAGAATACTGAGTATGAAGTATCAGTCAATTAAGAATAAAAGGGCCGAACTTCATACCATTATTGACTGGGCAAAACGAAACATCAGTTTGGGAAATGAGTTTTCGTTAACCCCAATTTAAAACCAAAACTAAGATATTTTTTCCCAGAATCCTTTGAGGACACCCGGAATGACAGGGTGCTTAAATTTCTACTCTGCTGGAATTAATCTTCAACGAATCACTGGCTCAGGTGCTGTACCAGTTGACTGGCGGCAAGCAAAATGAAAAGTGATAAATGTGATGCTGCAAAATTTATTTTTATCATATGACGTCGCGTCTGAGAGTGTAATAACGCCATGTAATATTTTCGATAATCCTAAATATGCAAATGAGCTAGATACGTCCCGTAACGTTACATGTATGACGTCCTTAACGACGTCGCGTTTACTAATGGCGGACTATTGATACTTTTGTAATCAATCGTGAATAAAAATGCCTTTTTAATGCCATATGATAAATAGAATCTTGCATTCGTGCTCATGTGTTATTGAATTTATTAAACTCGTTGAGGAAAAGGGATAAAATGCTCGACAAAGCCTCGCATTTTATCCATTTTCCTCAACTCGTTTAATAAATTCAATTATGCATGAACACTCATGTAAGATCCTCTATATAAACCAGTGTCGCTAACATGCATGTGTTGCAAAACCCTGGAGCATATATTAGTTAGCAACATAAGCGAGCACCTAGCCTTTGAAAGCATTCTTGTTGACTAAGTAGTATTCACAATGAAGGTTCTGGAACAACCACCCCCACCCACACTATGCGGCCACCGGGTCGGCCCCACCGAGTGGGGATGCCGAAGACAAAAATTTTTTTCATCCCCGCAATACTGTGGGGCCCATCCCCGGGTCGGCCCCACCGAGAGGGGATGCAATAGAATAAAATATTTGTTTGCCAGCCGTATCGCGGGGGAATCCCCTGGTGTTAAATGATTTACAACGCAAAAATCCAAATGTAAGGATTAATAAAGAAACAGGGGTCTATACTTAAAGGAAAGAATCTGCTCATTATTGTTATTGTAAAATCAATACATTCATTTTGACCTTGACGGATATTTCATTTTTCTGTCTATCAATACTCGTGTGGCCAGTTTCAGCTCTGCGTGGAAGCTTTATGCGGCCGATATATTTCTTCAAGCCGCGATGGGCGGGGCTGTTTTTTTAGAGCTATCAAAGCTGATAGACCGCTTAGACATCGGGCGACAGGGCTTGAGATGTCATTTCATCGGGTAAAAGTCCCATAAAATGGAAGCAACGTCTCCAAGATGACCTTTACAGTGTAGATGGGACGTTAAACCTCAACTCAAACAAAAAAAAGTCTAAAAATGGAATATAAATACGTACCTTCATATGTATATATGTGTTGATTATCCGAAAATATCATGACACTTTCACATTAGACAAAATCGATACACTGAGTGTCCAATAAATAAACACGAATATGCTATCAATTTTCACTAGCGGAAATAATATTACGTCAGCCGACTAAATCTTTTCAATTTCGCAGTTTTTTTATTTTTTAATTATTGCTATACGTATGGAAGTCTTTTGCTAACAGACACAGTTTTTCATAGATAAAAAGAAAATTATCATCAATTTATTTTATGTATTACGCAATTCGTAAATCAAAGCTTATCATTGTTAAAACGTCGTTTCGTTAATCGTCCCCTGTTTGGACAACCCGTAAGATCTAGCGTTAAATTCTCTCTCTGCACACGCCCTGCCTCTAGCTTCCTCTAGTAAGTTATCTAACAACTTTTGAATAACATTTGCCCCAGTTTAGAAACTGAATGAAGGGGAATGCCAAACACCGAAGGGAGCCTGGAACGAAAATAATGCATACAAAACAAACCAAAAAAAAAAAAAAAAAAAAAAAAAAATACCAGGCTCCTGAAGGGGTGTTTTGCTATTTTTTGGCTTGAGTTCGAATCTCCGGAGAGACGACATTTTTTTAAGTCGACTAAAACCCCTCTTCTAAGAGAGTTGGTTTGCGCAGTTCTCTATGAGAGTTTATAGGCCACAAGGCCAGTCACGGTCATCCCAAGGATAATAAAGGCAATCTCGCGGTCTTTCTGGTCGTCACTCGGTCGGTAAAAGTCAGAGGGTGGGGTTCGGGCCCCAGGTCAGCAAGGCTGACATTTTTCCCGGTGACCTGCGCATACAGGCGCATCGCGTCATCGACGTCTTTGAAAGTTCGAACGGCGTGCCCCTGGCGGCGGAGTTCCTCAGTGATGAAATCAATACGCTCGGTCCGTTTTCGAGACCATTCTGCCTGTGCAGCCTGCAATTCTTCGACCGCTTTATCGTGAAGCTACGCTCTTCGTCGACGCCAGAGCTCTTCAAACTGGAGAACAAGTAGTTCGATCCCGAGAACTCCAGAGCGTTCACCAGGGCACCGCCAACGAGCATGGCAATACTTGCCATTACTTCATGATATCAACAGGTATCAGCCCCTGTTTAATTAGCATGTCTTTGGTTGCCATGCGAGAGCGACGTCAACTATGGCCATGCCCACATTGCGGGGTATAAAGTCTAGTTTCGGGGGGCTACCTCCCATCGTCATCTTGCCAAGCGGGGCGTATCCCACAGTGATGCCACAGACGACAGCGCTATGGTAGAGCGCGTTAACAAGCATTTTACCATCAACTGCCGGGGTTGTCATTATTGCTACGCAGCGGGCTTCACTCCATATAGAATGGGTCAGGGCTCGTCTTTAATTGTGGTTGCTGCGAAACAACCAGCCGCTTGGGCATCGACGCTGTCGATGAGTCAACGGGGGGGGTGCCACTTGTGGCGTTTGTACCGCCTGTGTGGCGCGCAAGCGCAGAAGAAACCTGAGTGCACCGCCCTTAAGACAAGCCCCCAATGATCCATGGGGTCCAGTCGGTTAGTCCATGGTCGTGTGCTGCACCACTGCGTGACGGTTCCTTTGAGACTGCTTCCTTTGGAGGAATACTGACATCAGCTGCGCTGACTGGTGGACGAAATGACTCTTTGGCCATCCGAAGCTGTACGAGCAGCCGTTCCTGTTGGGCCTTTCTGGCAGCAGCTCCAGCACGCCCGGCCGCCACTTATTTCGGATCCTTAACCGTGTTGCTTCGCAAAGGCTTGGGGGTCGTAACTCTGTCTGCCGGACTCTGTGCTGGCGCTCGGTTCTCCTGTTGCTCCGCAACAATCTGCTCGTTCTCCGACATCGTTTATGTCACAGATGGTAATAGGGCATTGATGTCCAAATCGACAGTGCTTCACTGTAGTAAGCGCGGCAGTTAGCGGCGCCAAGTACATGCCATAGCGATGGTAGAGCTCGCAGGTAGCACTGCTAAATGCGTGTCCGACAAACGGGTCACCCTCGAGGTCAGCAATAAGACCAGGTTGGTTTTCGGCCGGTATCGGGAGAAACATAGATGCCAGCCCCGCATAAAGCTGTAGCGCTGTAGATCCCAGCGTCTTCGTCATCGCTGCCCTAAGCTTTGTTTCATAGCGGGCGTAAAGCTTTTCGATTTCGCTATTGTCCAGAGCGTCGATCTGTTCTGCGGTGAGGACCTTCCCATGCACCACTAGTCCATACTGCTTGGCTTGGCCTCCCACTACCAATGCGGCGAGCCTTTCACGGTATTTTTGCACCTCGAGGAGCGGTTCCTCATGGCCGTCTGACGTCGCTGCCGTTCCTTCCACGGTTGGGGATTCAGCGCTCTGCCTTTGCTCTGTCGTTCCTATCAGCTAATCCATCAGTTCGTCACAGTCCATAGCTATTGCTTTGCGATTCATTGCGAGTTGGCGGACCAGTCTAATATAGTATCGAAAGCGCTGGCAGAAGCGTGTGTGTGTGTGTTAACACACATCCGAGTAATGTAAACATACTGCCTAGCAATAAAGAACAGCAGTACCAGTTGCGCGCCAAGCACCGTGATTAGCAGTCCTTCAGTTACTTCGAACATTACTTAACACCATATAAGCAGCTGGTTGGTCTGTCTTTAATAAAAGCTTAGCATGCTTTGTCTCGGCTAACTGCTGCCTCACCGACGCCCGCTGTTCTCGTGTGGAGATCACGTCATTCTCGCGCAAACAGTCTTCGAATGAATCACGATCCTTGCAGTCAAACAAACAGACCCAGCGCGTCTGCTGGCGCAAGTCCTTCAGGACGGAGTTGTACCTTTGGGTGAGGACCCAGACGCTCTGGTCGGTGTGGCGGCCGTAGAACGCTAGCTCTGACAGCATGTCTTTCTTTTTCGTCAAAGCCTTCGTGGCCGAGCAGTCATCGATGGTAGGCTCGCCCATAAACACCTGGTAAAACGCTCGCAGGTAATCGTGAAGGCGCTCGCCGGGGTCTAGAACGTATACCTCAGGGTCGGTCCAGATCTAGGGGCGCTGGTATGTTTTATTATACTTTATGGTGGGGCAGAGGACCACGATGTGTCGAAAGAACTACCGGTAGGGACCTTCGAGCAGATCGAGGATAAAAACGTTTTTTTCCGCATCCCGTTTGCCCGCATACTGTCGCCGAATGGGCCGTGCGCGGTAGGAGATTTATTAATCGTTCCTCAGGATCATTAATAGACCGCTGAGACGAACCGGCCAGCTTCGATGTTAAGCTGTGCATCCATGATGATGTAGAGGTAGATGTTCAATGCGCCAGCAGCCTCGGCTCTTTTCGTTATCTGGATGGTCACACTTTCGCTGGCTTTCTCTATCCGCCTGCCGGAGTCGTGGAGCCGGTCGTCGTCGCTTGTCCTGAGGTCAAGCCACAGCGCGTTCTTGCTGGTGAGGTATTCCGCAAGGCTGACGTCGGCTAGGGCAAGGTCCTTTTCAACCATTGCCACCTCAGGGTGTCGCTTGCAACCGGCTGCGAAGAGCTTCCTCGCTTCATCAAAATCTGGTTAGAGGACATCCCTTGGCTGAAGAGTTGGTTGGGGATCCCCTCGATGGGTTATAGAAGGCCTCTGTGTCGCGAGCGAAGGGCTGTTGCGCGGCTTCATCATCAAAGAGCATCGG
This sequence comes from Lucinisca nassula, assembly GCA_963580285.1. NCBI lineage: Eukaryota > Metazoa > Mollusca > Bivalvia > Lucinida > Lucinidae > Lucinisca > Lucinisca nassula. Next base: position 713,985 of record CAUZLF010000536.1, on the reverse strand, counting down.
GATGCCCTTCATGCTGCGGGCGGACACGTTGAGATTGATATTCCAGAGGGTGTCGCTCTTGCCTTTACCGGTTTTGCGGTGCCGCAGTACCCTGTCGTACAGGATCGAATTGCGGCATCTGTACTGGTTGTTGATCATTTGGGCCAGCTCCGGCAGGGTGACCATGTCATACTCAAGACAGATATTTCCAATGTCGAAAGAGGCACCTCTGCCTGTGGCCTGGATCTAACAGTTGTAGTCGTTGAACGTGAGCTCATACTCGAGTCGGTCGCCCAGCGCTCTGGTAGAATGGCATGTGGCTCTCGAATAGCTCGAAGTCCAGTGGAATGTAGAAACGATTGCCGAAAGCATCGGCGACGGCTTTGTCCGCTAGAACGGACTCATCTTTTTTCCCAGCATTGATTCGGATCCTCGTCGTATTTTGGTTTTCCGACGTATCAATGCCTTGGTACTGGCCATTTTTCCTCTCTGAAGCCGTCCTCCAGGGATCGCGGTAGCAGTGGTACATATCACTATCCTCGATGCTGAGGACCTCATTTCCCGAAATTTTAATGACGGTCTTTTTCACGAGGGAGCGGCCTAGGTTCTGAACCAAGGTCCGATTGGCATCATCTTCGCTGTGTAGTGTGATGGTGAAGGCCAACCTCGCGGTCCCGGTGACGATGACATCATGTTGGCCGAGGTTGGGGAATCGAACGGGAAGCTGCTGGTTCGGGCCAATCGTGCTGGGGTTGTTAGTTATCGACACCGATTGCCTCACCCCTTTCACCCCAAGGGGTTCGCGGAGGCAGCGGTAGGGGTCAAGCTTTCCCTCATGATGGCATGGTGTCAGCTTCGTTGACACTCGACAAAGTTGTCTGTTTTAAAGATGCGCGACAACCTTCAAATGCACATACTTGTCACATAAATATGGCTGACTATGATTTCGAAAACCCAACGTTCGACCAAGACGGGCCTGGAATAGACGATGATTATGATTTCGATCCCCCGACCCCCCTATGGAGCCACCACTGCCCGTCCAGCAAGATCTAAACACATCCGGGGACAATTTGCAGAATCTGAAGGGCGTATTGAAACAGGCAGAATTTGAGGCTCAGAAAAAGCGCCTGGTTTGACACTTTCTACAAAGAAGTGAACCGTGCCTATGAATTGCGCCCCGACGGCAAGATCGACTATCGACTAGCCACCCGGCAAGGGCGGGGTCAAGGAGTGGGTAAAAAAGCACCTACAGTCCCTCGGGCGTGCCCTGGCCAATTTGGCCGGCAAGTCCGCGGCTGCCCTGCCCGGAATCATCGGGTCCATCGTCTCTTGGCTCTTGAGCACGCTAGGGAAGGCCGCTTCATGGCTCGCAGATAATTTGTGGGCCGAGGTCATCGGCGTGGGGGCCCTTCTTCTCGTGGCTGCACTGGACTGGCTAGCGCGCGACCAACCAAAGCACCACAAAGCCAACCCCAATCCCTGCGACTATGAGAGCTCTTTTTCCTACTTCATGATCGAGACCGGATTTCCGGTCCGGAGCAACCGCGGTAGACGTAGGCGACCCTTCGGGCGGTGGCCCTGCGAATACTCGCGGATCTGTCCCGGCTGGTGCGGCAGTTTTCCCCTGGACTGTCCTATCGACTTTAGAGGCAGGTTGAATCAGTGCCGCCTTGTTTATTCCTGGGTTGTGGCCGATGGCAGCGTCTGACCCCCTATTTGGATTTGGTTATTATAACAATGGACAATGCCGGGGTGGAGCTCCATGTCGCTCGGCATCAAGTAGAGCGCTCTCCCGCAGACGTAATCCAGTGGTGTGGATGCATATTGCAACGTCTTTTGATAGCGATCGATGCTGCTGGGGATGTCGGCGGGTCAGGCGATGGCGTCTTCGAGATTCGCCGTAAACTGCTTTTGGGCGTCGAACCCCGTCCCGACTTTGAGAATGTTGGAACGGGTCTGAGCTTGTGCTCCCAAGATTGCCCAAACGTAAGTCCGAATCGAGTCGTTGAGGCGCGAGACACCCGCTTGCGTGAAACCTTCTAATTTATCGAGAATGAACATCGTCCACGCCTTTGAAATATCCCGATTATGTCTGATTGAGTCCTTGGGGTGGAAGAAAGGCGTGGACGATGTTCATTCTCGATAAATCAGAAGGTTTCACGCAAGCGGGTGTCTCGCGCCACAACGAATAGATTCGGACTTACGTTTGGGCAATCTTGGGAGCACAAGCTCAGACCCGTTCAAACATTCTCAAAGTCGGGACGGGGTTCGACGCCCAAAAGCAGTTTACGGCGAATCTCGAAGACGCCATCGCCTTACCCGTCGACATCCCCAGCAGCATCGATCGCTATCAAAAGACGTTGCAATATGCATCCACACCACTGGATAACGTCTGCGGGACAGCGCTCTACTTGATGCCGAGCGACATGGCACTCCAACCCGGCAATGTCCTAGGTTATGATAACCAAATCCAAATAGCGGGGTCAGACGCTGCCATCGGCCACAACCCAGAAATAAACAAAGCGGCACTGATTCAACCTGCCTCTAAAGTCGATAGGACATTCCAGGGGAAAACTGCCGCACCAGCCGGGACCGATCCGCGAGTATTCGCAGGGCCACCGCCCGAAGGGTCGCCTACGTCTGCCGCGGTTGCTCCGGACCGGAAATCCGGTCTTGATCATGAAGTAGGAAAAATAGCTCTCATAGTCGCAGGGATTGGGGTTGGCTTAGTGGTGCTTTGGTTGGTAGCGCGCTAGCCAGTCCCGTGCAGCCACGAGGAGAAGGGCCCCCACGCCGATGACCTCGGCCCACAAATTATCTGCGAGCCATGAAGCGGCCTTCCCTAGCGTGCTCAAGAGCCAAGAGACGATGGACCCGATGATTCCGGGCAGGGCCGGACTTGCCGGCCAAATTGGCCAGGGCACGCCCGAGGGACTGTAGGTGCTTTTTTACCCACTCCTTGACCCCGCCCTTGCCGGGTGGCCTGGGAGCCGGTACACTCCCCCCGCCGCCGGTTAGCGCAAGCACTAGGGTCGAGATTGCCATCCCAATCGCTGTAAGGATGCTCACCATGGTAATTCCCTGCTCGCGGAATAGGGTGCGAATGCGCTCAGCCAGCGTCTTGTCTTCATGAAAGAGCCGCCTGAAAGTCTCACGGATTCTGTTAATCTGGGACCGGAGAGCTTCTCTGTTCGTAGAAAGGGCTTCGAGCCTCGACTGTCTTTCGATTTCGATGTCTGAGAGCTCGCCCTCCAGTTTTCTGATTCGGTCTTGAATCTCCTGCTGCATCTCGGGGTCGTCCGTTTCCGTCAGTTTTTGTTGCTCCCTGGCCAAGTGTTTTTCAACTTGGGATTTTCCCTCGTCGACATTTGAAAGTTTCGCCAGGTTGTTCGCCAACTCATCTCGGGTTCGAGTCATAGCCTTTTCAAGCCCAGCGAGCTCTCTTTTGACCTGGGTGACCCACGCGGTGTCGATAGGCTGATCATCAATTGTCTTCAATACGGTCTCAACGTCTTCTGCCTTGCGGCGCGCGCTATCGGCTATGCCGGGGAGGTCCTGAAGTTCGATATTTTCAAGGTTCGCACCGCTCGGGAGGGCTTTATCTGCCTGCTGGAGAGCTTTCACAGCGGAGCTACTTAGACGCTGCGTATTCGATGTGAATTCAGGGAACCCCGGTGAACTTCGCAGTGCATGTATGCCGCCTCCTCCGTATCTTGTGCCCAGTGTTGATAGGGCCAGAAACCGGAATTGTCCCCTCGTCGAAGTGATAGGGATCTTTTTGTCGCCTGGGGTCCAGTAGAGTGTTTTGCCGTCGGCATCAATCCCAAACTGGCTATAGTCGATCCTGCCGTCGGAGCGCAACCCATAGGCACGGTTCACTTCTTTGTAGAAAGTGTCAACCAGGCGCTTTTTTCTGAGCCTCAAGTTCTGCCTGTTTCAACTCGCCCTTCAGATTCTTGCTGGACGGGCAGTGGTGGCTCCATAGTGGGGTCGGGGAGGTCGAAATTATAATCATCGTCTATTCCAGGCCCTTCTTGGTCGAACGTTCGGTTTTCGAAATCATAGTCAGCCATATTTATGTATCAAGTATGTGCATTTGAAGGTTGTCGCGCATCTTTAAAACAGACAACTTTGTCGAGTGTCAACGAAGCTGACACCATGTCATCAAGTAAGTACGGACGAAAGCTTGACCCCTACCGGTGCCTCCGCGAACCCCTTTGGGTGAAAGGGGTGAGGCAATCGGTGTCGATAACTAACAACCCTAGCACGATCGGCCCGAACCAGCAGCTTCTCGTTCGATTCCCGAACCTCGGCCAACATGATGTCATCGTCACCGGGACCGCGAGGTTGGCCTTCACCATCACACTACACAGCGAAGATGATGCCAATCGGACCTTTGTTCAGAACCTAGGCCGCGCCCTCGTGAAAAAGACCGTCATTAAACTTTCGGGAAATGAGGTCCTCAGCATCGACGATAGTGATGTGTACCACTGCTACCGCGATCTCTGGAGGACGGCTTCAGAGAGGAAAAATGGCCAGTACCAAGGCATTGATACGTCGGAAAACCAAAATACGACGAGGATCCGAATCAATGCTGGGAACAAAGATGAGTCCGTTCTAGCGGACAAAGCCGTCGCCGATGCTTTCGGCAATCGTTTCTACATCCCACTGGACTTCGGGCTACTCGAGAGCCACATGCCATTCTACCAGAGCGCGCTGGGCGACCGACTCGAGTATGAGCTCACGTTCAACGACTACAACCGTGTGATCCAGGCCACAGGCAGAGGTGCCTCTTTCGACATTGGAAACATCTGTCTTGAGTATGACATGGTCACCCTGCCGGAGCTGGCCCAAATGATCAACGACCAGTACAGAAGCCGCATTTCGATCCTGTACGACAGGGTACTGCGGCACCGCAAAATCGGTAAAGACAAGAGCGACACCCTCTGTAATATCAATCTCAACGTGCCCGCCCGCAGCATGAAGGGCATCCTGATGCTCTTTGAAGATGAAGCCGCGCAACAGCCCTTCGCTCGCGACACAGAGGCCTTCTATAACCCGAAAATCGCCAAGTTCGAGGTCACCATCGAGGGGATCCCCAACCAACTCTTCAGCCAAGGGATGTGCTCTTACCAGATTTTGATGAAGCGAGGAAGCTGTTCGCAGCCGGTAGCAAGCGACACCCTGAAGTGGCAACGGTTGAAAAAGACCTTGTCCTAGCCGACGTCAGCCTTGCGGAGTACCTCACCAGCAAGTACGCGCTGTGGCTTGACCTCAGGACCGGCAGGCGGATAGATAATGCCAGCGAAGGTGTGACCATCCGGATAACGAAAAGAGCCGAGGTTGCTGGTGCATTCAACATCTACCTCTACGTCATCATGGATGCACAGCTTAACATCGAAGATGGCCGGTTCGTCTCACCGGTCTATTAATGTTGCTGATGAACGATTAATAAATCTCCTACCGCGTACGGCCCATTCGGCGACAATATGCGGGCAAACGGGACGCGGAAAAACCGTTTTTATCCTCGATCTGCTCGAAGGCCCATACCGGGAGTTCTTTCGACACATCGTGGTCCTCTGCCCCACCATAAAGAATAATAAAACATACCAGCGCCCCTGGATCTGGACCGACCCTGAGGTATACGTTCTAGGCAGTTAGCCGAGACAAAGCATGCTAAGCTTTTATTAAAGACAGACCAACCAGCTGCTTATATGGTGTTAAGTAATGTACGAAGTAACTGTAGGAATGCTAATCACGGTGCTTGGCGCGCAGCTGGTACTGCTGTTCTTTATTGCTAGGCAGTATGTTTACATTACTCGGATGTGTGTTAACACGCACGCACGCTTCTGCCAGCACTTTCGACACTATATCAGACTGGTCCGCCAACTCGCAATAAATCGCAAAGCAATAGCTATGGACTGTGACGAACAGTTCGATGAGCTGATAAAGGCAGAACGCTGAATCCCCAACCGCAAAAGGAACGGCAGCGACGTCAGACGGCCATGAGGAGCCGCTCCTCGAGGACCGGGTGCAAAAATACCGTGAAAGGCTCGCCGCATTGGTAGTGGGAGGCCAAGCCAAGCAGTATGGACTAGTGGTGCATGGGAAGGACCTCACCGCAGAACAGGTCGACGCTCTGGACAATAGCGAAATCGAAAAGCTTTACACCCGCTATGAAACAAGGCTTGGGGCAGCGTTGACGAAGACGCTGGCGTCTACAGCGCTACAGCTTTATGCGGGGCTGGCATCTATGTTTCTCTCGATACCAGCCGAAAACCAACCTGGTCTTATTGCTGACCTCGAGGGTCACCCGTTTGTCGGACACGCACTTAGCAGTGCTACCTGCGAGCTCTACCATCGCTATGGCATGTACTTGGCGCCGCTAACTGCCGCGCTTACTACAGTGACGCACTGTCGATTTGGACATCAATGCCCTATTACCATCTATGACATAAACGATGTCGGAGAACGAGCAGATTGTTGCGGAGCAACAGGAGAACCGAGAGCCAGCACAGAGTCCGGCAGACAGAGTTTCGGCCCCCAAGCCTTTGCGAAGCAACACGGTTAAGGATCCGAAAAAAGTGGCGACCGGGCGTGCTGGAGCTGCTGCCAGAAAGGCCAAACAGGAACGGCTGCTCGAACAGCTTCGGACGGCCAAAGACTCATTTCGTCCACCAGTCAGCGCAACTGATGTCAGTATTCCTCCAAAGGAAGCGGTCTCAAAGGAACCGTCACGCAGTGGTGCAACACACAACCATGGACTAACCGTCAGGACCCCATGGATCATTGGGGTCTGTCATAAGGCGGTACAAACGCCACAAGTGGCACCCCCCGTTGACTCATCGACAGCGTCGATGCCCAAGCGGCTTGTTGTTTCGCAGCAACCACAATTAAAGACAAGCCCTGACCCATTCTATATGGAGTGAAGCCCGCTGCGTAGCAATAATGACAACCCCGGCAGTTGATGGTAAAATGCTTGTCAACGCGCTCTACCATAGCGCTGTCGTCTGTGGCATCGCTGTGGGATGCGCCTGGCTTGGCAAGATGGCGATGAGAGGTAGCCCCCCGAAACTAGACTTAATACCCCGCGATGTGGGCATGGCTATAGTTGACGTCGCTCTCGCCATGGCAACCAAAGACATGTTAATTAAACAAGGGCTGATACCTGATGATATCATGAAGTAATGGCAAGTATTGCTTTGCTCGTTGGCGGTGCCCTGGTGAACGCTCTGGCGTTCTCGGGATCGAACTACTTGTGCTCCAGTTTGAAGAGCTCTGGCGTCGACGAAGAGCGCAAGCATCACGATAAAGCGGTCGAAGAATTGCAGGCGGCACAGGCAGAATGGTCTCGAAAACGAACCGAGCGTATTGATTTCATCACTGAGGAACTCCGCCGCAAGTGGCACGCCGTTCGAACTTTCAAAGACGTCGATGACGCGATGCGCCTGTATGTGCAGGTCACCGGGAAAAATGTCAGCCTTGCTGACCTGGGGCCCGAACCCCAGCTCTCCGACTTTTACCAACCGAGTGACGACCAGAAAGATCGCGAGATTGCCTTTATTATCCTTGGGATGACCGTGACTGGCCTTGTGGCCTATAAACTCTCATAGAGAACTGCGCAGACCAACTCTCTAAGAAGTAGGGTTTTAGTAGTCGTCTCTCCGGAGATTCGAACTCACGCAAAAAAAAACAACAAAAAACAGCAAAACACCCCTTCAGGAGCCTGGTATTTTTTTTTGGTTTGTTTCGTATGCATTTTTTTTCGTATCATGCTCCCTTCGGTGTTTGGCATTCTCCTACATTCAGTTTCTAAACTGGGGCGGATGTTATTCGAAAGTTGTTAGATAACTTACTAGAGGAAGCTAGGGGGAGGGGGTTGGCAGAGAGAGAATTTAACGCTAGATCTTACGGGTTGTTCCAACAGGGGACGATTAACGAAACGACGTTTTAACAATGATAAGCTTTGATTTACGAATTGCGTAATACATAAGATAAATTGATGATACTTTTCTTTTTTATCTATGAAAAACTCAGTCTGTTAGCAAAAGACTTCCATACGTATAGCAATAATTAAAAAATAAAAAACTGCGAAATTGAAAAGATTTAGTCGGCTGACGTAATATTATTTCCGCTAGTGAAAATTGATAGCATATTCGTGTTTATTTATTGGACAATCAGTGTATCGATTTTGTCTAATGTGAAAGTGTCAGGATATTTTCGGATAATTAACACATATATACATATGAAGGTACGTATTTATATTCCATTTTTAGACTTTTGTTTGTTTGATTTGAGGTTTAACGTCCCATCTACACTGTAAAGGTCATCTTGGAGACGTTGCTTCCATTTTATGGGTCTTTTACCCGATGAAATGACATCTCAAGCCCTGTCGCCCGATGTCTAAGCGGTCTATCAGCTTGGATAGCTCTAAAAATACAGCCCCGCCCATCGCGGCTTGAAGAAATATATCGGCTGCATAAAGCTTCCACGCAGAGCTGAAGTGGCCACACAAGTATTGATAGACAGAAAAATAAAATATCCGTCAAGGTCAAAATGAATGTATTGATTTTACAATAACAATAATGAGCAAATTCTTTCCTTTAAGGATAGACCCCTGTTTTTTTATTAATCCTTACATTTTTTTTTTGCGTTGTAAGTCATTTTACACCAGGGGATTCCCCCGCGATACGGCAGGCAAACACATATTTTATTCTATTGCATCCCCTCTCGGTGTGGCCGACCCGGGGGGGGGGGGACCCACAGTATTGCGGGGATGAAAAAAAAAATTTGTCCTCGGCATCCCCACTCGGTGGGGCCGACCCGGGGGGGGGACTGGCCCCATAATGTGGGTGGGGGTTCTTCCAGAACCCTCATTGTGAATACTACAGACTAACAACATGGTTTTTGAAGTCAAAGGTCTTGCGAAACTCAACTAGTTCAATTTTACCATGAAACTGTGAGCAGTCTGGATGGGGCCATTAACCGTAACCACAAACAGACTGACTAAATTATCTTGGACTTCGCCAAGGCCTTTGCGTGACAAGGTGCCATACCTATAGTACAAACTGGACTACAATGGAATAAGAGGATCCATACATAGGTGGATTAACTCATGGCTCTCTGGGCATTCACAACAAGTCGTACTTGATGGCAAAGCGTTTGATCAAGACCCAGTCTATCTGGTGTTCCCCAAGGTTCGGTACCTGGACCGGTCCTTTTTTTGGTATTCATTAATTGGATCCCTGATAATATCAGGTCATCTATTTGTTTGTTTGCTGATGTTTGTGTCCAGTAAAGGAATATATACCATCCTTCTGTCTCCTACGGCGCCCGCCCATCGGGGCTTGAAGAAATAAATAGGCTGCATGACTGCATGATGCTTCCACGCAGAGCTGAAACCGACCCGCACACGAGTACTGGTAAACCGCTTAAAGGATCTAAGCCTGTCCAGGCAAAGCGGTGCGAGTCGGCCCGTCCATGCTTATAAACACCATTGGTTTCATTGGGCGGCAGGGCTTGAGAGGTCATTTCATCTTAATGTCGGGTAAAAGTCCCACAAAATAGAAGCAACGTCTCCAAAATGACTTTTACAGTGTTGACGGGGACGTTAAACCTCAATCAAACAAAAAATCTTCTGACTGTCTTATTTTACAAGATGACCTGGACCGACTAGCATAGTTTTAGGCCGATTGGCAGATGAAGTTTAATGTGGCCAACTGTCATTCAATGAGGTTGTCACGTGACACCTTCCGGATAAGCAGATTTAGTTTGATTAATCAGTATACCAGCAAATTTTGGAACAGTCAGCCAAATATCTTGGTATGAATATCACTGACGATCATGACGGGATCAGCATATTTCAGAGATAACATCCAAAGGAACTAGGATTGAAGGATTTCTTCGACGTAAACTGGCTTTTGCACCTAGGCAGAAGGATGTTACATACAAAACATTGGTTCGTCCTCAACCTGAGAATGCATCATCAATCTGACATCCTAATGTTAAAACTCAGTAGTCTGAGAAGGTACAGAGGCCAGCTACTCAATGGATCTGTCGACGATGGCAAAATAAAAGTAGCGTCGTTGATATGCTACATGTCAGTGAGTTGGAGACTATCAACTTGGAGTGTTTCAACACGAACAAGGGCATCACAAGTAAACAACGAGCAATGCCGTAGGTACCAGGTTGTGTTGCCCTGAAGAATTCATTATTTCCTGGAACTGTTCCTCAGTGGTATAGTCTTCCCTCTTCGGCCCCCGCCAATCGAGGCTTGAGGAAATAGATGGGCTGCATGATGCTTCCGCGCAGAGCTGAAGCCGACCGCACATGAGTACTGGTAAACCGCTTAGAGGATCTAAGCCTGCCCAGGCAAAGCGGTGCGGATCGGACCGTCCATGCCTATAAGCCCTATTGGTTTCATTGGGCGACAGGGCTTGAGATGTCATTTCATCTTAATGTCCGGTAAAAGTCCCACAAAATTGGAAGCAACGTCCCCAAAATGACCTATTCAGTGATAATCGGGACGTTAAACCTCAAATCAAACAAACTTCCCTCTGCGGTAGATGCCAAGACCGCTATTTAAATGAGTTCAAAACCCGTTTAGAATAGACTGGGATGCAAAGGTATGCGTTTTAGCATACCTCCATTAACCTGAATGTATATAGCTTTAAGGACTCATCCAGTGACCTTTCTTAAAGCTAGACACCCCTCTAATTGAGGTATCGACTCAGTATACAGTTGCTTAAGGCTTGTTTGTTATTTTCGTTTGTGTATACTATTGCTTACAATACGATGCAGCTTAACGCTTATTGGAAAGGTCCCCCTCAAGACCTTTCCACAGTGTTTATGTGAAATTTGAAGCATTTTCGCTCCAGTGCAGACTTCTCGCTATAATTTGCTATTTGCAATCATATTTAACGTGAAGAAACAATGTGAACCAGTCAAAAATATGCAGGGATACTTCAGTTTTCTATGTAGTGTGTCTATTTGGCGAAATGACCATGAATGAAAGTTACCATTTACAAGAATGAGGTTTCACAAAAAGCTTGCCTTACGCTAGCAAGCGGCACAACATATCTGTAATTGAGTGTATTCTATTCCAGCTTCCGCAAATTGTTGAACCGTCTGGCAACGTCCTTTTCGTATGCGTGACGCTGATTTACAATGTATTTGAACTGACAAAAAGCGAAATAAATATAAAGATTAAGGTAAAGGAGCTTTATTTAACGTCGCATATCCGAAACAAATAGCATAAGCTTTTATTGCGACAAACAAAGTATCCTTTAACAAATACTTACCTGCTTCATTTATCTTCCTAGGACTAGCCCTGGTAATGTGAGCGTCAGCCAAGGGAGCTCCTAGTACCATTTTTTACGCCTTTGGTATGGCGGGCCGGGGATCAAACCAGCGACCTCCGATTCCCGAAGCAGACGTTCTACCACTGAGTTATCGGGGCCGGTATATACGAATGAAGATGGCCAGAAAAGGCGAAATCACGGAAAACATAATACCAATGGCACCAACAGGAAGGGCAAACCAAAATTTTTGATATACAGTAAGAATGCAACGGAAAGGAAAGTAATCAGCTGCCTCTTATCCAACGAGAAAAAAGGTGTTTTATCAGCCTTTGAGACTCAATTGCTGAGGCTGAAAGTCACTACAGTTTCTGTGTCAGTATAATCAGTTTTACTGGCATGACGTTGCATCGACGTTGGTACGGCGTTGCATAGACGTCATGTGCCCGCTGGGAATAACTAATCTTTCTTTTGGGTGGCACGGATCCAATATACATATATATTGTTCCTTGTTAGCGTCGTTTAAACGCGTAACACGACCTACGTTTTATAACAAAAATAAGAAAACTTATGTAATCCCTGTAATCCCAACTTCATTGCAGTTACATGTAACATACTGATATCGAGTAACTGAAAACCACTACTCGAAATAATAGTAACAAGTACTCTGGGCGGAAATAAATTTGATTGCTCAGGCAGACTAAAGTTGTTGTTAAATGCTCGTAACTAAGTCAATGAGGGCGCCTAGGCATGGTATAATGTGTTGCACGTACGTGTACACGTTAGGCCACAGTCACATTTAGAGAACGGCATTTTGTATGGGTCGAGGTCATCGGATGCGGGGATCGATGGGTTCGTCCCAGGAACTTGGTGGTTCTACAAGCAGCACTTCTGCATTACCAAGCCGGTAGGAGATGCTGAGGGCTTGTACCAACATCTGGATCATTGCACACTCATCCTGCCTGCTGGTTGGGAATAGGACTTAAAGCTGTGAATTGTATCGATTCCTGGTCATTGCCTCCATTTCTGTTTTGCGACAAGTCTTCTTCCTGGACCACTAGCTGCTTGTTTCTGTGTGGAAACTTGCAAAGGCATGCTTCATTTGCAGCCTAAGTCCGATGGCCAAACTCGCGCGGCCCCAAAAGAGAGCACCGTTGGCCTACTTTCTACTCTCGAACACAGTAAAGAAATCGCGATCTGCAACCGATTTGTTACTGATTACTCTACATTTTTGGCTCAATTTAGACTGGCATTCAAAATTTCTAAAACTGGCAGTGCTTCACTTTACTCGGTAGGGCACAGGCAGTCCAACGCGATTAACTCTTGTTGGACAGACTGCCGCGATTCGCAGCCCAGAAGCACATAACTTAGGTCTCGCTGTGGAGCTATGGAGTTCTGTCCGCTCGACCCTGGCAGACTTAAAATGCCTTAGCTTGAACGAACGAACGTAGCAGTGTCATTATCATTATTCTCTGTTCAGCTCTTGAGCAGCTAGTCCAGATCGATACCACAACATGTCTAGATTTATGAAAGAGTACTTCCGGAACCACTTGTGGCTTTCTTGAAGTCATGCCGACTTCATGGGTTTCCTGAGGTGACCAAAGGCCTTCAGCACCATAGTGTCAATGTCGTTTGACGTTAGGATCTGCGCAGTCAAGCCCCCAGCCAGAACCAAGAAGGCAGCACCACCAGCAGTCTAAGCCAGATTTCTGGCCTGGCCGAGGCAACATTTTCAGAAACTGCAGATACATATTGACAAGACCTTACCAGTGAGATTGTCTAATGCTTGATTTCTTCATAAATAGCCTCACCGAGGCAATTTTCCACTAACTTGCACCGCCGTATAAATTTCAAACCGTTAGAGATATTTTATATACTTTTTCGGCAAACAGATATATATTGATAAGATATAGTCAACAATGTTGTTTACTATCTGATTTCTATATATAAAAGGTATTGCCATGGCAAAATATTCACAAACTGATTGCAGGTGTATAAGTTTTATTTTGATAAGATTTGGCAAACAGATGTATATTGACAAGACCGTCTAATATGTTCTTGAAAGGGTTATCCGTTGGAAGCAAGGAATACACCACGAGCTGGAAAATATTGAATGAATATGTTTTCTGTGCCAGACTAGCTAGTTTCGGCCAATAAGGCCTCATCAGTGACCAATTAGGCCTCATCATAATGCCTAATTTCTTCACAAGAAGCCTGGCCAGGGCAACAGTAGGATTATTATCCTCACGCTTTTCAAAGAAAAAATGGGGCTATTGTAATTGTATTCGTCGTCCGTGCGTCTGTACGTCTGTCTGTCCGTCCGTCTTACCGGTTAACTCCTCCTAGACGGTTATAGATAGAAACGTGAAACTTTGGGAACTGATAGATCTTTGGTCTGGGGAGTGCATGACACTTTCGGAATTTCGATCACACCCTTAGGGGTGGACCCAGGGGTTGGGGCCCGCGGGGTTCAAAAATCAAAATTACCAGAACATGGTCGTGTAAAATATCAAAGGGAACGGCTTGATGAGTAGATTATGTAGTGGCGTGGGGATATGCGATGGCGTGCCATCGACTGCGCGATAATAGTTTTGTTAATTTTTGGCATGCAGAGCGATTGACAAGACCAAACAAATGAGTTTGTCTAAAGGCTGATACCTTTATAAATCGCTTCGCCGAGGCAAAAATTACACTAACTGACATAGACGTTAAAACTTTCAACCTGCAAGAAATATTTTGATAAGTTTTTGCAGGTAGATATATATTGACAAGATCTAATTAATTATATTTTTAATGCGAATTTTTTTGATATTGATAGCCTCTTCGGGGTAAAATAATAACAAACTGATTTTAGATATATTATCCGCAAGGTATATTTCAATAATTTTGGCATGAAGATGTATATTGGCATGACCTAATCAATTTGTATAATGCAATATTTTTTTTATAAATAGCCTCGCCGAGGCAAATTTTTCACCAGCTGATGATGGACATATACTTTTCAAATCGCTAGGAATATTTTGATAATTTCCCCCGGCAGGAGAAGAATGTTGAGCTTTATGTAGTTTTCGTCCTGTGTCTGTTTTTCTACCATCTGTTTGTCCTTCTGTCTGTCTTGGTCCAAGAAATGATTGTTAACTGGTTTCTATAGAATTATTGCGAAACAGTCACTTGCAGTTTTTTTCCGTCATACATTCTATCAATTTAACGCTCATTTCGTGAGAACAAATAGCTTTTTAAGTGACTGTCACACAAAAAAGTGACACATAACGATCTGTCCTGTCTACGAAAAGTCACATATTGACTGTATGTGACAACGCGTAGGCGTCCGTCAACACTTAACTTCAAAGTTTTGCTTTAGTTCTAATATCTTGCTAATCACTTGTCTAATACATTTTTTATATAATATGTCGTGTTTCTTTGGCATTGCCTTAAACATGAGTCGGTCACACTCCTGAGTCAAGTGCCCGGGTTTGGCTAGCGTCAGTAATTAGAATATATAGTTTATGTTAAACGGGTGGGCCCCGGGGCTGGGACATTTTTGGGGCCCAAGGGCTATAATTTGAACAGTCTTGGTAGAGGTCCACTAGATGAAGCTTCATTTCGAATATCTTAGACCTGGGCCTTCTAGTTTCAGACAAGAAGATTCTTAAAGGTTTTCGCAATCTAAGTAAAACCCGTGGGCCCCGGAACGGGGCAGTATTTATTTTCCCGAGCTATAATTTGAACAATCCTGGTAGAGGTCCATTAGATTTAGCTTCATACAAAATATCAAAGACTGGGTCTTCAGATAAGATTATTTTTGAAGGTTTTCTTTATAAAAGTCCATGTAAAACCAATGGGCTCCGGGGTGCGTTTTGGCCCCAGGGCTATAATTTGAACAATCTTGGTAGAGATTCACTAGATCATGCCAAATATAAAAAACCTGGGCTCTCAGACAAGAAGAGTTTTAAATGTTTACCCAGTATAAGTCTATGTAAAACTGGTGGGCCACTAGATGAAGCTTCATACCAAATATCAAAGACCTGGGCTTTGCCGTTTCAGAGATCTTTTAAAGTTTTCAGTAAAAAAAATCTTTTTTCGCTCTTGTGACCTAGATGTGAAACGGACCGGAACCATCACTTTTCTGCTCAAGCCGGTGCTTGAGGGCGTGGCCGGGGTTGCACATTTCAGTACTCGTCATTAACAGACTCAATAAACCGAGTCTGCTGGTTTCGTTTATTTGAAATATTCTTTGCTTCCAAATGATCTAACTATTCAGAACTTATTTATCTTCAGTGCAGCTAGTGTTGTGCCGTGTGGCGGCCGTATAAAGTCTCCCCTACATCCGTCATAGTGCAGATTATATTTTCTGGTCTTCCGGGATCATTGAGTTCATTTAGAATACTTTTTAAAATAGAGTTCTGCCCAAGCCGGTGCTAGAGGGCGTGGCCGGTGTTGCACATTGCAGTACTGGTCATGAACAGTCTCAATGAAATCGAGTCTGCTAGTTTCATTTATTGGATGTATTCTTTGCTTCCAAAGGATCTAACTATTCAGAACTTATTTGTAAGGGGACTACCTTTGAATCATTCCTGTGAAGATTGATCAAAATCCCATCTAGGGTTTAGGAGATGCCGTTTAAAGAAGTTGTCCGGATGCACGGACGCACGACGGGACGAAAAGTCATCACGTGAACAAGTCTGTGAAACGAACACCCACTAAACCCCATTTTATATAGAGAAAACTGGGGTTTACGGGGTATTCATTATTTTTTCTTATTTCTGCTCCAAGACATAGGCTGTGGGTACTTGTTTGTGTGTTTGTTTTGTTTGATTTGAGGTTTAACGTCGCCGTCAACACTGTAAAGGTCATTTTGAAGACGTTGCTTCCAATTTTGTGGGACTTTTACCCGACAATGAGACGAAATGACACCTCAAGCCCTGTCGCCCAATTAAACCAATAGGGTCCGACTCGCGCCGCTTTGCCTGGGCAGGCTTAGATCCTCTAAGCGGTTTACAAGTATTCGTGTGCGGGTCGGTTTCAGCATTGCATGGAAGCATCGTGTGGCCCATCTATTTCTTCAAGCCCCGATGGGCGGGGCCGTTGTGGATACTAATTAGAACCGCCTCTAGAACCGCCTCAGTGAGGCGGTTCTGACGAGCACCTACCTTCAACCTATGTTTTGAACATTTATGATAAAAATATTAAGGATTTTCATCAGAAAAGTAGCCATTTTGGAGATGTGAAAAATGCACTATATCGCTCGGGTGAGTTTTCGTAATGAATGCTCATGTTGTCACCATGTGACAGGTGAGCTAACACTATTATGACCTGGTGTATAGCATGTAGTTTCCGTAACCCTTTCAATCCCAAACTTTAGACGCCTCCGTGGTGTAGTGGTTACGCAATTCGCCTTGTAAACCAGGGGTCGCAGGATCGATCCCGGGCTTCTCCAGACTTTCGGATGAGTCTTTAAACCGAGGTTCCGTCAGCTGTTGGTGGGACGTAAAACTCAAACACTCACTCACTACCAAACTTTAAGTAGTGGTACAAACATAAAGTAAATCAACTTAAAATTCAGGCGTGACTTTTTCATTTTTCAGAGCAGGGAAGTTGTCAAGGTAATTTTTGTACGAATTTCAGAGTGTTACGAAAACATGCCTTTCTGGTCTATCGACCAATGTGAACGGCTAAAGGCGACCTTAAACATGGTCGAGTTCAGTCACCTCTCACTGCATTTTGAAAGGCAAAAACCCTAAAAGATGACAAATGTAATCTGTGGAGGCTTACTTTGGACCGAATCGAAATAGTAAAGTCTCAGATAAGACCGAGAATATGCGGTAGTAGGTTGAGCTAAGCCGAGTTGATGATAGGTTTTGCTGAGGCCTGGCTTGTGCCTTCATAAAATATCCTATTTACACGCGGCATAAACAAAACACAGAAAAATTCAAAGGTCACGAATAATACAATAGTAGACGTACATAAAACGTAAACATGTATAAACAGTAAATGTTGAAAACAATTATAAAACATGGTTTACCTTGACTGGCATGGATGCCATATTGCGAATTTCCCTGTTACATGTTACGGTTGGCCCCGATGCATAAATCGAATTTAACACTTTAACCCATTTAGTACCGGAAACCCCTAAAGAGGTACTTGGCAAACAGTGCAGGGCCAGATCAGACGCCGCAGAACGCGGCGTCTGATCAGGGCCTACACTGTTTGCAAACAGTTCTGTCATTTTCGAAATAGATTTTGAAGAAAATTCAACCTGACACCCATAAATTTTGAAGTGGACTCCTGCTATATATAAGGAGGAAGATTCCATTTGGTACAAAAAGGGTAAACACTGTGCAGATGCTTTATATGAAAACATTGTAGATCCAGCTGATTTCACCCATAATAAGCTTGACTTGAACAAGAAGTCTCCTTCTTTTATTTTAGCGGACACGCCACGTCTTGTAGCAACGTCGCATTAACGTCGATGCAACGTCATGACGTTGCGTCGACGATGACACGACGTTGAAAACACGTTGTGTGCCCGCTTGATTATTTTCTGACGTACTGTGTATAACATATTCGGCTGTTTCATACTGTAAGATTGAGCATCAGTCTACTAATCTACTATCCAAGGCCCCCGCCCATCGGGGCTTGAAGAAATGGATGGGCTGCATGATGCTTCCACGCAGAGCTGAAACCGACCCGCACACGAGTACTGGTAAACCGCTTAGAGGATCTAAGCCTGCCCAGGCAAAGCGGTGCGAGAGTCGGACCGTCCATGCTTATAAACCCTATTGGTTTCATTGGGCGGCTGGGCTTGAGATGTCATTTCATCTCAATGTCGGGTAAAAATCCCACAAAATTGGAAGCAACGTCTCAAAAATGACCTTTACAGTGGTGACGGGAACGTTAAACCTCAAATCAAACAAACAAAATCATTGCTATCCCGTTTATGATTATCGACTAAAAGACCTATTTAATAGAATACTCAAGATTTCACTTCAGAAATTCAGGGATGAAAGGGTTAAAGCATGACGGGAATCAATATTTTCAGCATGAATGTCAAGGTCTTCTGGAACAAACTAGCCGATTTCGGTCCAATTAATCTCATCTAGCCCATGCAACAGAAACAGTGCTAGGAGACATAAACGACTACATGTAGCAGACACATAGGCCAGCCTGCGCTTTCGTGCGTAACGAAACACCGGTTTCCACCACGTTAACAAGTCCGTGAAATAAGAACCTCTCTCAACCTGTCCAGGAACCGCGGTGCGAATAAATCCTATTGGTTTCATTGGGCGACAGGGCTTGAGATGTCATTTCATCTCAGTGTCGGGGTAAAAGTCCCACAAAACTGGAAGCAACGTCTCCAAAATTACCTTTACAGTGTTGACGGGGACGTTAAACCTCAAATCAAACAAACAAACCAACCCCACTTTATATACAGAAAACTAGTGCTTACGGGGGTGTACATTATTTTTCTTATTTCTGCTCCAAGACATAGATTGTGGGTACTCGTTAGAACCGCCTCAATGAGGCGGTTCTAACGAGCACCCACACTCTATGTTTGCAGTGTAACTAAGGAAAATATGACGGATTTTCATCAGAAAAGTAGCCATTTTGGAGATGTAAAAAATGCTCTATTACTATGTCGCACGGGTGTGTTCGCAATGCGCTAGTACCAAGAACAACCCCACTGAGGGTGCATTCCACAGTTTCACACATCTGAACCGGGACAAAAATGTAAATATTTGAGGGCAGGGTTAGTAACCAGTGTGTAAATACGTGTTTTGTTTGTTTGTTTTGGAATTTAACGGCCCAGTCAACACTATTTTAGGTCATTTTTGAGCCGGTCCACACTTTTCCTCGACAGGCTTATACGTAAGCTGTTAACCAGTACAGTGTTCATTCTTTTGTCAGAAACTGACAACTGCCCTCCTTGAATCAGCGGAAGGGAGAGAATGGCCGTAGAAAAGATTTCATGATCAATCTCCATGAAAGAATGTTGTCGACCCCGGTAGGTATCGAACCCGCATCATCCAAATCACCTGTCAGACGCGCTTCCGACTGAGATAACGAAGCCGGCCATGTAAATACATTGGCAAAAATCTCAGACATTGTCAGATCGATATTGTTAACATTGAAAAAAAAGTCCTTTCCTGAGGTCGCATGACCTTATAATGAATAAAGTTTCCTTTTAAAAGGAAGGAATCCCCAGTTTGTAAAGTTGAAAATCCGCCATTTATTGCTCGCCTTTCGAAACTGAGGGGGAGCTATTGCCATACCCCCGGCGTCCGTCGTCGGCGTAAGCGTCGGCGTCCGCATTTGGTTAAAGTTTACCTGCAAGTAATCATTTGTGCTGTTTTACAAATTTATTTTTAAGTAAGTAAAGTTATCAATTGGTAAAAAAACAATTTTTACATATTCTTTTTTCAGGTTATAAATAGGGCTTAAATCTGTCTTTTTGAGAAGTTAAACATTTCCTCTGTATTACCTCCCTTATTATCATACCTTTTGTCAAATGCATGTACGCAGCCAACTGAAACGCATGTTCTCTTCTACATAGGCTCCGGTAAGACTGCGCGTCTGGCAGGCTCGCCTGAGTCAGCGCTGGTCGCTTTTATGAAAAAGACCCATGTCATGATGTTCGTGAAGTTGGCTGCCAGTTGCCAGTTGCCTATTCAATCGGCAACTGGCAAATGGCATCTAACTTTACAGTGTGGCTGCCAATTCAAAATTCTATTGAATTGGCAACTGGCAACTGGCAGACAGCTGAGAGGGTTTAAGAGTATAAAATCTGAATAGGCAACTGGCAAACGGCAACCAGTTGCCAATTCTACAATCCTAGTCAATTGGCAACTGGAAACTGGTAGCCAGCTGCCAATTCGATTTGAGATGGTTTTAGAATATAACAAATGAATAGGCAATTGGCAAACGGCAACCAGATGCCAATTCGCTAATTCTATTGAATTGGCAACTGGAAACCGGCAGCCAGCTGCCAATTCGCTAATTCTATTGAATTGGCAACTGGCAACTGGCAGCCAGCTGCCAATTCAATTTGAGACGATTTTAGAGTATACGAACTGAATAGGCGACTGGCAACCGGCAGCCAGCTGCCAATTCGCTAATTCTATTGAATTGGCAATTGGCAACTGGCAGCCAGCTTCCAATTCGATTTGAGACGGTTAAGAGTACAAAAACTGAATAGGCAACTGGCAAACGGCAATCAGTTGCCAATTCGACAATCCTAGTGAATTGGCAACTGGCAACTAGCAGCCAGCTGCCAATTCGATTTGAGACGGTTTTAGAGTATAAGAACTGAATAGGCAACTGGCAAACGGCAACCAGATGCCAGTTCGCTAAGTCTATTAAATTGGCAACTGGAGCCAGCTGCCAATTCGATTTGAGACGATTTTAGAGCATTTCAACTGAAAAGGCAACTGGCAACCGGCAGCCAGCTGCCAATTCGCTAATTCTATTGAATTGGCAACTGACAACAGGCAGCCAGTTGCCAATTCGATTTGAGACGGTTTAAGAGTATAAAAATTGAATAGGCAACTAGCAAACGGCAACCAGTTGCCACTTCGACAATCCTAGTGAATTGGCAACTGGCAGCCAGCTGCCAATTCGATTTTAGACGGTTTTAGAGTATAAGAACTGAATAGGCAACGGGCAAACGGCAACCAGATGCCAATTCGCTAATTCTATTGAATTGGCGACTTGCAACTGGCAGCCAGATGCCAATTCGATTTGAGACGATTTTAGAGCATAAGAACTGAATAGGCAACTGGCAACCGGCAGCTAGCTGCCCATTCGCTAATTCTATTGAATTGGCAACTGGCAACTGGCAGCCAGCTGCCAATTCGATTTGAGAGGGTTTAAGAGTATAAAAACTGAATAGGCAACTGGCAAACGGCAACCAGTTGCCAATTCGAAATCCTAGTGAATTGGCAACTGGCAACTGGCAGCCAGCTGCCAATTCGATTTGAGACGGTTTTAGAGTATAAGAACTGAATAGGCAACTGGCAAACGGCAGCCAGCTTCCAATTCGCTAATTCTATTGAATTGGCAACTGGCAACTGGCAGCCAGCTGCCAATTCGATTTGAGAGGGTTTAAGAGTATAAAAACTGAAAAGGCAACTGGCAACGGCAACCAGTTGCCAATTCGACAATCCTAGTGAATTGGCAACTGGCAACTGGCAGCAAGCTGCCAATTCGATTTGAGACGGTTTAAAAGAATAAGAACTGAATAGGCAACTGGCAAACGGCAGCCAGCTGCCAATTCGCTAATTCTATTGAATTGGCAACTGGCAGCCAGCTGCCAATTCGATTTGAGACGATTTTAGAGCATAAGAACTGAATAGGCAACTGGCAACCGGCAGCCAGCTTCCAATTCGCTAATTCAAATAAATTGGCAACTGGCAACTGGCAGCCAGCCGCCAATTCGATTTGAGACGGTTTAAGAGAACAAAAACTGAATAGGCAACTGGCAAACGGCAATCAGTAACCAATTCGAAAATCCTAGTGAATTGGCAACTGGCAACTGGGAGCCAGCTGCCAATTTGATTTGAGAGGGTTTAAGAGTATAAAAACTGAATAGGCAACAGGCAAACGGCAACCAGTTGCCAATTCGAAATCCTAGTGAATTGGCAACTGGCAACTGGCAGCCAGCTGCCAATTCGATTTGAGACGGTTTTAGAGTATAAGAACTGAATAGGCAACTGGCAAACGGCAGCCAGCTTCCAATTCGCTAATTCTATTGAATTGGCAACTGGCAACTGGCAGCCAGCTGCCAATTCGATTTGAGACGATTTTAGAGCATAAAAACTGAATAGGCAACTGACAACCGGCAGCCAGCTGCCAATTCGCTACTTCTATTGAATTGACAACTGGCAACTGGCAGCCAGCTGCCAATTCAATTCGAGACGGCTTAAGAGTACAAAAACTGAATAGGCAACTGGCTAACGGCAATCAGTTGCCAATTCGACAATCCTAGTGAATTGGCAACTGGCAACTGGCAGCCAGCTGCCAATTCGATTTGAGACGGTTTTAGAGTATAAGAACTGAATAGGCAACTGGCAAACGACAACCAGATGCCAAATCGCTAATTCAATTGAATTGGCAACTGGCAGCCAGCTGCCAATTCGATTTCAAACGATTTTAGAGCATAAGAATTGAATAGACAACTGGCAACCGGCAGCCAGCTGCCAATTCGCTAATTCTATTGAATTGGATTCTGGCAACTGGCAGCCAGCTGCCAATTCGATTTGAGACGGTTTAAGGGTACAAAAACTGAATAGGCAACTTGTAAACGGCAATCAGTTGCCAATTGGACAATCCTAGTGAATTGGCAACTGGCAACTGGCAGCCAGCTGCAAATTCGATTTGAGAGGGTTTAAGAGTATAAAAACTGAATAGGCAACTGGCAAACGGCAACCAGTTGCTAATTCGACAATCCTAGTAAATTGGCAACTGGCAACTGGCAGCCAGCTGCCAATTCGATTTGAGACGGTTTTAGAGTATAAGAACTGAATAGGCAACTGGCAAACGGCAGCCAGCTGCCAATTCGCTAATTCTATTGAATTGGCAACTGGCAACTGGCAGCAAGCTGCCAATTCGATTTCAGACGATTATAGAGCATAAGAGCAGAATAGGCAACTGGCAACCGGCAGCCAGCTTCCAATTCGCTAATTCTATTGAATTGGCAACCGCCAACTGGCAGCCAGCTACCAATTCTATTTGAGACGGTTTAAGAGTACAAAAACTGAATAGGCAACTGGCAAACGGCAATCAGTTGCCAATTCGACAACTCTAGTAAATTGGCAACTGGCAACTGGCAGCCAGCTGAAAATTCGATTTGAGACGGTTTTAGAGTATAAGAACTGAATAGGCAACTGGCAAACGGTAACCAGATGCCAATTCGCTAATTCTATTGAATTGGCAACTGGCAGCCAGCTGCCAATTCGATTTCAAACGATTTTAGAGCATCAGAACTGAATAGACAACTGGCAACCGGCAGCCAGCTGCCAATTCGCTAATTCTATTGAATTGGCAATTGGCAACTGGCAGCAAGCTGCCAATTCGATTTGAGACGGTTTAAGAGTATAAACCCTGAATAGGCAACTGGCAAACGGCAATCAGTTGCCAATTCGATAATCCTAGTGAATTGGCAACTGGCAACTGGCAGCCAGCTGCCAATTCGATTTGAGAGAGTTTAAGAGTACAAAAACTGAATAGGCAACGGGCAAACGGCAACCAGTTGCCAATTCGACAATCCTAGTGAATAGGCAACTGGCAAACGGCAACCAGTTGCCAATTCGACAGTCCTAGTGAATTGGCAACTGACAACTGGCAACCAGCTGCAAATTAGATTTGAGACAGTTTTAGAGAATAAGAAATGAATAGGCAACTGGCAAACGGCAACCAGATGTCAATTCGCTAATTCTATTGAATTGGCAACTGGCAACCGGCAGCCAGATGCCAATTCGATTTGAGAGGGTTTTAGAGTATAAGAAATGAATAGGCAACTGGCAATTGGCAGTCAGATACCATATCGCAAATTCTATTGAATTGGCAACTGGCAACCGGCAGCCAGCTGCCAATTCGCTAATTCTATTTAATTGGAAACTGGCAGCTGGCAGTCAGATGCCAATTCGATTTGAGACGATTTTAGAGCATAAGAACTGAATAGGCAACTGGCAACCTGCAGCCAGCTGCCAATTCGCTAATTCTATTGAATTGGCTTCTGGCAACTGGCAGCCAATTGCCAATTCGATTTGAGAGGGTTTAAGAGTATAAAAACTGAATAGGCAACTGGCAAACGGCAAACAGTTGCAAATTCCACAATCCTAGTGAATTGGCAACTGGCAACTGGCAGCCAGCTGCCAATTCGATTTGAGACGGTTTTAGAGTATAAGAAATGAATAGGCAACTGGCAAACGTCAACCAGATGCTAATTCAATAATTCTATTGAATTGGCTACTGGCAACTGGCAGCCAGCTGCCAATTCGATTCGAAAGGGTTTATGAGTATAAAAACTGAATAGGCAACTGGAAAACGGCAACCAGTTGCCAATATGACAATCCTAGTGAATTGGCAACTGGCAACTGGCTTCCAGCTGCCAATTCGATTTGAGACGGTTTTAGAGTATAAAAAATAAATAGGCAACTGGCAAACGGCAACCAGATGCCAATTCGCTAATTCTATTGAATTGGCAACTGGCAACCGGCAGCCAGCTACCAATTCGCTAATTCTATTGAATTGCAACTGGCAACTGGCAGCCAGATGCCAATTCGATTATAGACGATTTTGGAGCATAAGAACTGATATGGCAACTGGTAACCGGCAACCAGATGCCAATTCGCTAATTGTATTGAATTTGCAACTGGCAAATGGCAGCCAGCTGCCAGTTCGATTTGAGACGGTTTAAGAGTAAAAAAAAACTGAATAGGCAAATGACAAACGGCAACCAGTTGCCAATTCGACAATCCTAGTGAATTGGCAGCTGGCAACAGGCAGCCAGCTGCCAATTCGATTTTGGACGGTTTTAGAGTATAAGAACAGAAGAGGCAACTGGCAAACGGCAACCAGATGCACATTCGCTAATTCTATTGAATTGGCAACTGGCAACTGGCAGCCAGCTGCCAATTCGATTTGATAGGGTTTAAGAGTATAAAAACTGAATAGACAACTTGCAAACGGCAACCAGTTGCCACTTCGACAATCCTAGTGAATTGGCAACTGGCAACTGGCAGCCAGCTGCCAATTCGATTTCAGATGGTTTTAGAGTATAAGAAATTAATAGGCAACTTGCAAACGGCAACCAGTTGCCAATTCGCTAATTCTATTGAATTTGCAACTGGCAACCGGCAGCCAGCTGCCAATTCGCTAATTCTATTGAAATGGCAACTGGCAGCCAGCTGCCAATTCGAGTTGAAACGATTTCAGAGCATAAGAACTGAACAGGCAATTGGCAACTGGCAGCCAGCTGCCAATTCGCTAATTCTATTGAATTGGCAATTGGCAACTGACAACTGGCAGCCAGCTTCCAATTCGATTTGAGACGCTTTAAGAGTACACAAACTGAATAGGCAACTGGCAAACGGCAACCAGTTGCCAATTCGACAATCCTAGTGAATTGGCAACTGGCAATTGGCAGCCAGCTGGCAATTCGATTTGAGACGGTTTTAGAGTATGAGAACTGAATAGGCAACTGGCAAACGGCAACCAGATGCCAATTCGCTAATTCTTTTTAATTGGCAACTGGCAGCCAGCTGCCAATTCGATTTTTGACGGTTTAAGAGTACAAAAACTGATTAGGCAACTGGCAAACAGCAACCAGCTGCCAATTCGACAATCCTAGTGAATTGGCAACTGGCAGCCAGTTGCCAATTCGATTTCAGACGGTTTTAGAGTATAAGAACTGAATAGGCAACTGGCAAAAGGCAACCAGATGCCAATTCGCTAATTCTATTGAATTGGCAAATGGCAAATGGCAGCCAGCTGCCAATTCGATTTGAGAGGGTTTAAGAGTATAAAAACTGAATAGGCAACTAGCAAACGGCAACCAGTTGCCAATTCGACAATCCTAGTGAATTAGCAACTGGCAACTGACAGCCAGCTGCCATTTCGATTTGAGACGGTTTTAGAGTATAAGAAATTAATAGGCAACTGGCAAACGGCAACCATATGCCAATGCGCTAATTCTATTGAATTGACAACTGACAACCCGCAGTAAGCTGCCAAGTCGCTTATTCTATTGAATTGGCAACTGGCAACTGGCAGCCAGTTGCCAATTCGATTTGAGACGATTTTAGAGCATAAGAACTGAATAGGCAACTGGTAACCGGCAGCCAGCTTCCAATTCGCTAATTCTATTGAATTGGCAACTGGCAACTGGCAGCAAGCTGCCAATTCGATTTGAGACGGTTTAAGAGTATAAACCCTGACAATCCTAGTGAATTGGCAACTGGCAACTGGCAGCCAGCTGCCAATTCGATTTGAGAGAGTTTAAGAGTACAAAAACTGAATAGGCAACTGGCAAACGGCAACCAGTTGCCAATTCGACAATCCTAGTGAATAGGCAACTGGCAAACGGCAACCAGTTGCCAATTCGACAATCCTAGCGAATTGGCAACTGGCAGCCAGCTGCAAATTAGATTTGAGACGGTTTTAGAGCATAAGAACTGATATGGCAACTGGTAACCGGCAACCAGATGCCAATTCGCTAATTCTATTGAATTGGCATCTGGCAAATGGCAGCCAGATGCCAGTTCGATTTGAGACGGTTTAAGAGTAAAAAAAAACTGAATAGGCAAATGGCAACCAGTTGCCAATTCGACAATCCTAGTGAATTGGCAACTGGCAACAGGCAGCCAGCTGCCAATTCGATTTTAGACGGTTTTAGAGTATAAGAACAAAAGAGGCAACTGGCAAACGGCAACCAGATGCCCATTCGCTAATTCTATTGAATTGGCAACTGGCAACTGGCAGCCAGCTGCCAATTCGATTTGATAGGGTTTAAGAGTATAAAAACTGAATAGACAACTGGCAAACGGCAACCAGTTGCCACTTCGACAATCCTAGTGAATTGGCAACTGGCAACTGGCAGCCAGCTGCCAATTCGATTTCAGATGGTTTTAGAGTATAAGAAATCAATAGGCAACTGGCAAACGGCAACCAGTTGCCAATTCGCTAATTCTATTGAATTGGCAACTGGCAACCGGCAGCCAGCTGCCAATTCGCTAATTCTATTGAATTGGCAACTGGCAGCCAGCTGCCAATTCGAGTTGAGACGATTTCAGAGCATAAGAACTGAACAGGCAATTGGCAACTGGCAGCCAGCTGCCAATTCGCTAATTCTATTGAATTGGCAATTGGCAACTGACAACTGGCAGCCAGCTTCCAATTCGATTTGAGACGCTTTAAGAGTACACAAACTGAATAGGCAACTGGCAAACGGCAACCAGTTGCCAATTCGACAATCCTAGTGAATTGGCAACTGGCAATTGGCAGCCAGCTGGCAATTCGATTTGAGACGGTTTTAGAGTATGAGAACTGAATAGGCAACTGGCAAAAGGCAACCAGATGCCAATTCGCTAATTCTATTGAATTGGCAAATGGCAAATGGCAGCCAGCTGCCAATTCGATTTGAGAGGGTTTAAGAGTATAAAAACTGAATAGGCAACTAGCAAACGGCAACCAGTTGCCAAATCGACAATCCTAGTGAATTAGCAACTGGCAACTGGCAGCCAGCTGCCATTTCGATTTGAGACGGTTTTAGAGTATAAGAAATTAATAGGCAACTGGCAAACGGCAACCATATGCCAATGCGCTAATTTTATTGAATTGGCAACTGACAACCGGCAGTAAGCTGCCAAGTCGCTTATTCTATTGAATTGGCAACTGGCAACTGGCAGCCAGTTGCCAATTCGATTTGAGACGATTTTAGAGCATAAGAACTGAATAGGCAACTGGCAACCGGCAGCCAGCTTCCAATTCGCTAATTCTATTGAATTGGCAACCGGCAACTGGCAGCAAGCTGCCAATTCGATTTGAGACGGTTTAAGAGTATAAACCCTGACAATCCTAGTGAATTGGCAACTGGCATCTGGCAGCCAGCTGCCAATTCGATTTGAGATAGTTAAAGAGTTAAAAAATCTGAATAGGCAACTGGCAAACGGCAACCAGTTGCCAATTCGACAATCCTAGCGAATTGGCAACTGGCAGCCAGCTGCAAATTAGATTTGAGACGGTTTTAGAGCATAAGAACTGATATGGCAACTGGTAACCGGCAACCAGATGCCAATTCGCTAATTCTATTGATTTGGCATCTGGCAAATGGCAGCCAGCTGCCAGTTCGATTTGCGACGGTTTAAGAGTAAAAAAACTGAATAGGAAAATGGCAACCAGTTGCCAATTCGACAATCCTAGTGAATTGGCAACTGGCAACAGGCAGCCAGCTGCCAATTCGATTTTAGACGGTTTTAGAGTATAAGAACAAAAGAGGCAACTGGCAAACGGCAACCAGATGCCCATTCGCTAATTCTATTGAATTGGCAACTGGCAACTGGCAGCCAGCTGTCAATTCGATTTGATAGGGTTTAAGAGTATAAAAACTGAATAGACAACTGGCAAACGGCAACCAGTTGCCACTTCGACAATCCTTGTTAATTGGCAACTGGCAACTGGCAGCCAGCTGCCAATTCGATTTCAGATGGTTTTAGAGTATAAGAAATTAATAGGCAACTGGCAAACGGCAACCAGTTGCCAATTCGCTAATTCTATTGAATTGGCAACTGGCAGCCAGCTGCCAATTCGAGTTGAGACGATTTCAGAGCATAAGAACTGAACAGGCAATTGGCAACTGGCAGCCAGCTGCCAATTCGCTAATTCTATTGAATTGGCAATTGGCAAATTACAACTGGCAGCCAGCTTCCAATTCGATTTGAGACGCTTTAAGAGTACACAAACTGAATAGGCAACTGGCAAACGGCAACCAGTTGCCAATTCGACAATCCTAGTGAATTGGCAACAGGCAATTGGCAGCCAGCTGGCAATTCGATTTGAGACGGTTTTAGAGTATGAGAACTGAATAGGCAACTGGCAAACGGCAACCAGATGCAAATTCGCTAATTCTTTTGAATTGGCAACTGGCAACTGGCAGCCAGCTGCCAATTCGATTTTTGACGGTTTAAGAGTACAAAAACTGAATAGGCAACTGGCAAACGGCAACCAGCTGCCAATTTAACAATCCTATTGAATTGGCAACTGGCAGCCAGCTGCCAATTCGATTTCAGACGGTTTTAGAGTATAAGAACTGAATAGGCAACTGGCAAACGGCAACCAGATGCCCATTCGCTAATTCTATTGAATTGGCAACTGGCAACTGGCAGCCAGCTGCCAATTCGATTTGATAGGGTTTAAGAGTATAAAAACTGAATAGACAACTGGCAAACGGCAACCAGTTGCCACTTCGACAATCCTAGTGAATTGGCAACTGGCAACTGGCAGCCAGCTGCCAATTCGATTTCAGATGGTTTTAGAGTATAAGAAATTAATAGGCAACTTGCAAACGGCAACCAGTTGCCAATTCGCTAATTCTATTGAATTTGCAACTGGCAACCGGCAGCCAGCTGCCAATTCGCTAATTATATTGAATTGGCAACTGGCAGCCAGCTGCCAATTCGAGTTGAGACGATTCCAGAGCATAAGAACTGAACAGGCAATTGGCAACTGGCAGCCAGCTGCCAATTCGCTAATTCTATTGAATTGGCAATTGGCAACTGACAACTGGCAGCCAGCTTCCAATTCGATTTGAGACGCTTTAAGAGTACACAAACTGAATAGGCAACTGGCAAACGGCAACCAGTTGCCAATTCGACAATCCTAGTGAATTGGCAACTGGCAATTGGCAGCCAGCTGGCAATTCGATTTGAGACGGTTTTAGAGTATGAGAACTGAATAGGCAACTGGCAAACGGCAACCAGATGCCAATTCGCTAATTCTTTTGAATTGGCAACTGGCAACTGGCAGCCAGCTGCCAATTCGATTTTTGACGGTTTAAGAGTACAAAAACTGAATAGGCAACTGGCAAACGGCAACCAGCTGCCAATTCGACAATCCAAGTGAATTGGCAACTGGCAGCCAGTTGCCAATTCGATTTCAGACGGTTTTAGAGTATAAGAACTGAATAGGCAACTGGCAAAAGGCAACCAGATGCCAAATCGCTAATTCTATTGAATTGGCAAATGGCAAATGGCAGCCAGCTGCCAATTCGATTTGAGAGGGTTTAAGGGTATAAAAACTGAATAGGCAACTAGCAAACGGCAACCAGTTGCCAATTCGACAATCCTAGTGAATTAGCAACTGGCAACTGGCAGCCAGCTGCCATTTCGATTTGAGACGGTTTTAGAGTATAAGAAATTAATAGGCAACTGGCAAAAGGCAACCATATGCCAATGCGCTAATTCTATTGAATTGGCAACTGACAACCGGCAGTAAGCTGCCAAGTCGCTTATTCTATTGAATTGGCAACTGGCAACTGGCAGCCAGTTGCCAATTCGATTTGAGACGATTTTAGAGCATAAGAACTGAATAGGCAACTGGCAACCGGCAACCGGCAGACAGCTTCCAATTCGCTAATTCTATTGAATTGGCAACTGGCAACTGGCAGCAAGCTGCCAATTCGATTTGAGACGGTTTAAGAGTATAAACCCTGACAATCCTAGTGAATTGGCAACTGGCAGCCAGCTGCCAATTCGATTTGAGAGAGTTTAAGAGTACAAAAACTGAATAGGCAACTGGCAAACGGCAACCAGTTGCCAATTCGACAATCCTAGTGAATAGGCAACTGGCAAACGGCAACCAGTTGCCAATTCGACAATCCTAGCGAATTGGCAACTGGCAGCCAGCTGCAAATTAGATTTGAGACGGTTTTAGAGCATAAGAACTGATATGGCAACTGGTAACCGGCAACCAGATGCCAATTCGCTAATTTTATTGAATTGGCATCTGGCAAATGGCAGCCAGCTGCCAGTTCGATTTGAGACGGTTTAAGAGTAAAAAAAAACTGAATAGGCAAATGGCAACCAGTTGCCAATTCGACAATCCTAGTGAATTGGCAACTGGCAACAGGCAGCCAGCTGCCAATTCGATTTTAGACGGTTTTAGAATATAAGAACAAAAGAGGCAACTGGCAAACGGCAACCAGATGCCCATTCGCTAATTCTATTGAATTGGCAACTGGAAACTGGCAGCCAGCTGCCAATTCGATTTGATAGGGTTTAAGAGTATAAAAACTGAATAGACAACTGGCAAACGGCAACCAGTTGCCACTTCGACAATCCTAGTGAATTGGCAACTGGTATCTGGCAGCCAGCTGCCAATTCGATTTCAGATGGTTTTAGAGTATAAGAAATTAATAGGCAACTGGCAAACGGCAACCAGTTGCCAATTCGCTAGTTCTATTGAATTGGCAACTGGCAACCGGCAGCCAGCTGCCAGTTCGCTAATTCTATTGAATTGGCAACTGGCAGCCAGCTGCCAATTCGAGTTAAGACGATTTCAGAGCATAAGAACTGAACAGGCAATTGGCAACTGGCAGCCAGCTGCCAATTCGCTAATTCTATTGAATTGGCAATTGGCAACTGACAACTGGCAGCCAGCTTCCAATTCGATTTGAGACGCTTTAAGAGTACACAAACTGAATAGGCAACTGGCAAACGGCAACCAGTTGCCAATTCGACAATCCTAGTGAATTGGCAACTGGCGATTGGCAGCCAGCTGGCAATTCGATTTGAGACGGTTTTAGAGTATGAGAACTGAATAGGCAACTGGCAAACGGCAACCAGATACCAATTCGCTAATTCTTTTGAATTGGCAACTGGCAACTGGCAGCCAGCTGCCAATTCGATTTTTGACGGTTTAAGAGTACAAAAACTGAATAGGCAACTGGCAAACGGCAACCAGCTGCCAATTCAACAATCCTATTGAATTGGCAACTGGCAGCCAGCTGCCAATTCGATTTCAGACGGTTTTAGAGTATAAGAACTGAATAGGCAACTGGCAAAAGGCAACCAGATGCCAATTCGCTAATTCTATTGAATTGGCAAATGGCAAATGGCAGCCAGCTGCCAATTCGATTTGAGAGGGTTTAAGAGTATAAAAACTGAATAGGCAACTAGCAAACGGCAACCAGTTGCCAATTCGACAATCCTAGTGAATAAGCAACTGGCAACTGGCAGCCAGCTGCCATTTCGATTTGAGACGGTTTTAGAGTATAAGAAATGAATAGGCAACTGGCAAACGGCAACCATATGCCAATGCGCTAATTCTATTGAATTGGCAACTGACAACCGGCAGTCAGCTGCCAAGTCGCTTATTCTATTGAATTGGCAACTGGCACCTGGCAGCCAGTTGACAATTCGATTTGAGACGATTTTAGAGCATAAGAACTGAATAGGCAACTGGCAACCGGCAGCCAGCTTCCAATTCGCTAATTCTATTGAATTGACAACTGGCAACTGGCAGCCAGCTGCCAATTCGATTTGAGACGGTTTAAGAGTATAAAAACTGAATAGGCAACTAGCAAACGGCAACCAGTTGCCAATTCGACAATCCTAGTGAATTGGCAACTGGCAACTGGAAGCCAGCTGCCAATTCGATTTGAGACGGTTTTAGCGTATAAGAACTAAATAGGCAACTGGCAAACGGTAACCAGATGCCAATTCGCTAATTCTATTGAATTGGCAACTGGCAACTGGCAGCCAGCTGCCAGTTCGATTTGAGGCGGTTTAAGAGTACAAAACCTGAATAGGGAACTGGCAAACGGCAACCAGTTGCCAAATCAAAAATCCTTGTGAATTGGCAACTGGCAACTGGCAGGCAGCTGCCAATTCGATTTGAGATAGTTTTAGAGTATAAAAAATGAATAGGCAACTGCCAAACGGCAACCTGGGGCCAGTTGTTCAAAGCATCGTTACCTTAACAAGCTCGTTAGTGGTAATATTGTTAACTGTTCTAGCCAGTTCAATATCTAAAATTTTGGTATTTTTGCTGAAACAATGTGAGCAGCTTTTGCTTTTGCATCCAACTGAGCTACCGAGGCCGGCGCAGCCAAATCTATTTCTCCAATGGGCGGGGGCCAGGAGATATATCTAAATCTTCCTGGTGCTCCATACACCTCAAGTAGAGTTTTATATGGATATATGTTAATACTATATACAACCGGGGCTTGAAGAAACAGTGGGCTGCATGATGCTTCCAGAGCTGAAACCGACCCGCGCACGAGTACTGGTAAACAGCTTGGAGGATCTCAGCCTGCCCAGGCAATGCGGTGGAAGTCGGCCAGTCTATGCTTATAAACCCTATTGGTTTCATTGGGCGGCAGGGCTTGAGATGTCATTTCATCTGAATGTCTTGTAAAAGTCCCACAAAATTGGAAGCAACGTCTGATACAACGCATAATGAAGTAATGTAGTAATTTCT
This sequence comes from Lucinisca nassula, assembly GCA_963580285.1. Taxonomy (NCBI): domain Eukaryota; kingdom Metazoa; phylum Mollusca; class Bivalvia; order Lucinida; family Lucinidae; genus Lucinisca; species Lucinisca nassula. The sequence goes on along the minus strand of CAUZLF010000536.1, from coordinate 680,737 downwards.
TCATTTTGAAATTTTTACTTCATTATTCGTTGGCATAGTCGATGCGAAATGAAATGTAGTTTTTACTTCATTATGCGTCGATACTAAGAGGTTTGCGCAAAATGAAAGAATTATTTCATTTTGCGGTTATAGGTGGCATACTTAATTTTACTTCATTATGCGTCGACAGTTTGTTTGTAAAATACCGTAAGGCGTTCAGTTTTAACTCTACTAACATAATCAAATACACGGAAATTCCGCTATTAAGACCACCTAAAATTAAGACAAATTTTGTTTTTAAAGCATATTTTGAAGGTTAAAGTTACATTTTCTTTGTGATTGCGACATTCACTGTGCTCTTCTCGAAGCCATCTTTGGGACTGTTCAAATCTGGTCTTAAAGACCACTTTTGAACTGTCTAAAATGTGGTCTTTATATTGGAATTTACCTGTATTGCTTCCTTAGTCTTTGGTCTCCTTTCGTAGACAGCTATGTTCTTCCATCATTACTTCATTTTGCGTCGATATGGTGCATATCAACGCGAAATGAAATAATTGTTTTACTTCATTTCGCGTCGACTACGCCAACGCATAATGAAATAAAAAAAAATCAAAATGAAGAAATTACTACATTACTTCATTATGCGTTGTATCAAACGTCTCCATAATGACCTTTACAGTGTTGACGGGGACGTTAAACTCCGAATCAAACAAACAATAATACTATATATAACGACCATGTGTATTTTTCTACAGAAAGCATGCACGGATTGCCTGTTTGGATCATTATAATCTTACGTCCGATTTTCAGCGTCCTTAGCGCGCAGCTCTCATAGAGGTGATTCCAGAGGGACCGGATGCTTCGTTCGGAATTTCCAGATCTTACGACTGGTTCCAATATTTAATTGCACACATGGCGGGCGTTCAACGTATTGCGTCCGTAGCTTTGGAAACCTTAGGGGCTGAAAAGGCTGAACGGCAGAGAGGTCCCTTTGACTGGCCATCATCTTCCAGCGATGATAAAGACCTTGAAGATTTTGAAGAGTTTTACCATCACGTGTCTAAGGGAGAAATCATTAAACCAAAAGCTTTGGCGTTGATTTATGGATATCCATAATTCGAATGATGGATATCCATTAATCGATCTGAATTCGAATTATGGATATCCATAAATCGATCTGAATTAATGATATCTATTAATCGAATTATGGATATCCATAATTCGATTTATGGATATCCATAATTCGAATTATAGATATCCATTATTCGGCTGATTTATGGATATCCATAAATCGAATTATGGATATCCATAATTCGATTTATGGATATCTATAAATACGGATTAAATAGTAAAACGGCACCCCATATACATGTGGATCGCCTTTTCCCCGTGGGACCCCGTGGGTAGGTAAGCCAGTCGGAGCAATTCGCGCGTTGATGTAGGACATGCTCCTCCGTACTATAACTGCTGTCCCGCGCACTGTGTTGTCATTACAGGAAGCGAGACTGTGGCCCTGCGGTCGCAGTGCTGCCAATTCTAATACATGTCCCCTCGTCCTTTCACCGTGGGCCCTCGACATGGTTTGTCACCGGCTTCAGCGGGGCTACGACGTTGGTTGCCGAAGCCTGAGCGAACGCTCGCATACCGGGCTACCTCGGGTATGCTGTACATGTAGCTCGTCTTTTTCCCGGGGACCCCGGCTCGGGTAGGTAAGCCAGTCGGGTCACTCGCACGGCGTGGGTTGATGCAGGACATGCCCCTCGGTACTTTCACTGCGGTCCTACACCACGGGTTGTTATTACCCTCGTGGGTTTCCGAAGCCTTAACGAACGCTGGCATACCGGGCTAACCCGGGTATGTTGTACATGTGGCTCGTCCTTACCCCGCGGGACCCCGGCTCGAGTAGGTAAGCCGGTCAGAGTCACTCGCGCGGCGTGGGTTGATGCAGGACATGCACCTCCGTACTGTCACTGTGGTCTAATACATATCCGCCCCTTTCACTCCCTACGCGTTACCCTGGTCTAGGTTTCACCACATGTGCTCTCGGCGAAAGCGCACAGCGTGGTCCGGGTGTGATACGTTCGACGTCGCCTGGCACTGACGGACTGCATAGTTGGCCCCATCACGTCCGCCCCCATCACGTCCGGCTCCTTCACTCCCGCCGCGTAACCCCGGTCTATGTTGATGCTGTCCGTCAGTCCCAGGCGACGTCGAACGTATCACTCGGGACCACGCTGTGCGCTTTTAATGAGCCCGAGAGAACAGGTGTACTCCAGTCCGTCAGTCTCCGGAAACAAAACTATATGAGTCGATGCGGTGTGACCTCAGTGAACGGACGTAGGGTATGTCCTGCATGATTCCACAACGCGAGAGCGGCCTCGACTGGCTATCCTACTCATTCCGGGGTACCACGGGGAAAGGTCGAGCGGCCTGTACTGCATCAAGCCGCACTGGACATCAAGGGTAGGCGAAAATTTGCTGGCCCCGAGGCGAGATGTCGGTTTCATATTCAGATCCCTTGTCAAAATTCATTTACTAGCGAGCATAAAATCAGCGCTGTATCTCTTCAAGCGGGACAGCTAGAAGCGATAAACCTCCGGAGTACATTTTAACAAACACAGCTCTTCGCACTCCGCAAACATTGAAACCGATTATTGGAAACGGTTAAGAGACGTTTGGCCAATACTGAGACATACTCGTTCCAGCGGCCTTTTCAATCCAACAGGCGTGAGGGTCAGCCAAAGTATGCTTCCAGAGCAATATTGACGAAAGATTGCAATAGCCCGGTGTAGCTTCCGGGCGATCGTTCGTCCCAGCTCCCGCAACCCACGGCTTAGCCTCGCTAAAGCTGGTAACTAACCATGTTGCGGACCCATACCGAGAGGACGACGAGACAAATACTATAATACGGCAATAAAGTTGGCAGACATATTTTTGGCCGTTTGACTATCGGTCACGGAGTAGGAGTCAAATTGAGTAAAAAAATGAATAAAATTTCGCATGCCCGGAGAGAGTTTCCCGGCTACGTTCAAAGCACTCCTGGGACACGCTGCGCACCTTTAGTGAGTCCGGGAGCATCGATGTACTACATCAAACCATACCGGGGTTACACGGCGGGAGTGAAGGATGCGGACGTAGTGCCAACTATACAGTCCGGCAGTCACTCCCGGACCACGATGCGCACTTTTCAATAAGCCCGAGAGCACAGGTGTTCTGCATCAAACCATACCGGGGAAATGCGGCGGGTGTGAAGGAGACAAACATAACGTGCCGGCTAAAGATGCCGGTTTGATTGTCAGTTTCTTTGAGAACATTCCCGCTTGAAGAGATGCTGCGGTGATTTGTGCCCGCTAGTAAATGAATGTTGTCAAAGAAACTGAAAATCAAACCGGCATCTTGCTACGAGGTCAACATATTTTCGCCTACCCTTACGGTCTAGTGCGGTTTGATGCAGTACAGGCCGCTCGTCATTTCCCCGCGACATGCCCTTCGTCCTTTAACTGAGGTCAAATCGCATCGACTCGTGTAGCTTTGTTTCCGGAGACTGATGGGCAGAATATTATCCACGTTATGTTTGTCTCCTTCAATAGAATTAGCGAATTGGAAGCTGGCTGCCGGTTGCCAGTTGCCAATTCAATAGAATTAGCGAATTGTCATCTGGGTGCCGTTTGCTAGTTGCTTTTTCATTTCTTATACTCTAAAACCGTCTCATATCGAATTGGCAGCTGGCCTCCAGTTGCCAGTTGCCAATTCACTAGGATTGTCGAATTGGCAACTGGTTGCCGTTTGCCAGTTGCCTTTTCAGTTTTTATACTCTTAAACACTTTCAAATCGAATTGGCAGCTGGCTGCCAGTTGCAAGTTGCCAATTCAATAGAATTAGCGAATTGGCATCTGGTTGCCGTTTGCCAGTTGCTATTCAGTTCTTATACTCTAAAACCGTCGCAAATCGAACTGGCAGCTGGCTGCCAGTTGTCAGTTGCCAATTCACTAGGATTGTCGAATTGGCATTTGGCTGCCGTTTGCCAGTTGCCTATTCATTTCTAATACTCCAAAACCGTCTCAAATCGAATTGGCAGCTGGCTACCAGTTGCCAATTCACTAGGATTGTCGAATTGGCAACTGATTGCCGTTTGCCAGTTGCCTATTCTGTTTTTATACTCTTAAACCCTCTCAAATCGAATTGGCAGCTGGCTGCCACTTGCCATTTGCCAATTCAATAATTAGCGAATTGGCATGTGGTTGCCGTTTGCCAGTTGCCTATTCAGTTTTTGAATTCTTAAACTGTCTCAAATCGAATTGGCAGCTGGCTGCCATTTGCAAGTTGCCAATTCAATAGAATTAGCGAATTGGCAGCTGGCTGCCAGTTGCCAGTTGCCTATTCAATTCTTATGCTCTAAAATCGTCTCTAATCGAATTGTCAGCTGCCTGCCAGTTGCCAATTGCCAATTCAATAGAATTAGCGAATTTGCAGCTGACTGCCGGTTGCCAGTTGCCAATTCAATAGATTTAGCGAATTGGCATCTGGTTGCCGTTTGCCAGTTGCCTATTCATTTCTTATACTCTAAAACCGTCTCAAATCGAATTGGCAGGTGGCTGTCAGTTGCCAATTCACTAAGATTGTCGAATTGGCAACTGGTTGCCGTTTGCCAGTTGCCTATTCAGTTTTTATACTCTAAAACCCTCTCAAATCGAATTGGCAGCTGGCGGCCAGTTGCCAGTTGCCAATTCACTAGGATTGTCAAATTGGCAACTGGTTGCCGTTTGTCAGTTGCCTTTTCAGTTTTTTATACTCTTAAACCCTCTCAAATCGAATTGGCAGCTGGCTGCCAGTTGCCAATTCAATAGAATTAGCGAAATGGCATCTGGTTGCCGTTTGCCAGTTGCCTATTCAGTTCGTATACTCTAAAACCGTCTCAAATCGAATTGGCAGCTGGCTGCCAGTTGCCAGTTGCCAATTCACTAGAATTGTCGAATTGGCAACTGGTTGTCGTTTGCCAGTTGCCTATTCAGTTGTTGTACTGTTAAACCGTATCAAATCGAATTGGCAGCTGGCTGCCAGTTGCCAATTCAATAGAATTAGCGAATTTGCAGCTGGCTGCCTGTTGCCAGTTGCCTAATCAGTTGGCCTTATGGTCTAAAATCGTCTCAATTCGAATTGGCAGCTGGCTGCCAGTTGCCAATTCAATAGGATGGTCGAATTGGCAACTGGTTGCCGTTTGTCAGTTGCCTATTCAGTTTTTGTACTCTTAAACCGTCTAAAATCGAATTGGCAGCTGGATACCAGTTGCAAGTTGCCAATTCAATAGAATTAACGAATTGGCATCTGGTTGCCGTTTGCCAGTTGCCTATTCATTTCGTATACTTAAAACCGTCTCAAATCGAATTGGCAGCTGGCTGCCAGTTGCCAATTCACTAGGATTGTCGAATTGGCAACTGGTTGCCGTTTGCCAGTTGCCGTTTCAGTTTTTATACTCTTAAACTGTCTCAAATCGAATTGGCAACTGGCTGCCAGTTGCCAGTTGCCAATTCAATAGAATTAGCGAATTGGCAGCTGGCTGCCGGTTGCCAGTTGTGTATTATGTTCTTATGCTCTAAAATCGTCTCTAATCAAATTGGCAGCTGGCTGCCAGTTGCCAGTTGCCAATTCAATAGAATTAGCGAATTGACAGCTGGCTGCCGGTTGCCAGTTGCCAATTCAATAGAATTAGCGAATTGGTATTTGGTTGCCGTTTGCCAGTTGCCTATTCATTTCTCATACCCTAAAACCGTCTCAAATCGAATTGGCAGCTGGCTGTCAGTTGCCAATTCACTAGGATTGTCGAATTGGCAACTGTTGCCGTTTGCCAGTTGCCTATTCAGTTTTTATACTCTTAAACCGTCTCAAGTCGAAATGGCAGCTGGCTACCAGTTGCCAGTTGCCAATTCACTAGGATTGTCGAATTGGCAACTGATTGCCGTTTACCAGTTGCCCATTCTGTGTTTATACTCTTAAACCCTCTCAAATCGAATTGGCAGCTGGCTGCCACTTGCCAGTTGCCAATTCAATAATTAGCGAATTGGCATCTGGTTGCCGTTTGCCAGTTGCCTATTCAGTTCGTATACTCTAAAACCGTCTCAAATCGAATTGGCAGCTGGCTGCCAGTTGCCAGTTGCCAGTTCACTAGGATTGTCGAATTGGCAACTTGTTGCCGTTTGCCAGTTGCCTATTCAGTTTTTGTATTCTTAAACCGTCTCAAATCGAATTGGCAGCTGGCTGCCATTTGCCAGTTGCCAATTCAATAGACTTAGCGAATTGGCAGTTGGCTGCCAGTTGCCTATTCAGTTTTTATACTCTAAAACCCTTTCAAATCGAATTGGCAGCTGGCTGCCAGTTCCCAGTTGCCAATTCACTAGGATTGTCAAATTCGCAACTGGTTGCCGTTTGTCAGTTGCCTTTTCAGTTTTTATACTCTTAAACCCTCTCAAATCGAATTGGCGGCTAGCTGCCAGTTGCCAGTTGCCAATTCAATAGAATTAGCGAATTGGCATCTGGTTGTCGTTTGCCAGTTGCCTATTCAGTTGTTGTACTGTTAAACCGTATCAAATCGAATTGGCAGCTGGCTGCCAGTTGCCAGTTGCCAATTCAATAGAATTAGCGAATTTGCAGCTGGCTGCCTGTTGCCAGTTGCCTATTCAGTTCTTATGGTCTAAAATCGCCTCATTTCGAATTGGCAGCTGGCTGCCAGTTGCCAATTCAATAGGATGGTCGAATTGGCAATTGGTTGCCGTTTGTCAGTTGCCTATTCAGTTTTTATACTCTTAAACCGTCTAAAATCGAATTGGCAGCTGGCTACCAGTTGCCAGTTGCCAGTTCAATAGAATTAGCGATTTGGCATCTGGTTGCCGTTTGCCAGTTGCCTATTCAGTTCGTATACTTAAAACCGTCTCAAATCGAATTGGCAGCCTATTGGTTGCCTATTAAGTGCTTATGCTCTAAAATCGTCTTTTATCAAATTGGCAGCTGGCTGCCAGTTGCCAGTTGCCTATTCAATAGAATTAGCGAATTGGCAGCTGGCTGCCGGTTGCCAGTTGTCAATTCAATAGAATTAGCGAATTGGTATCTGGTTGCCGTTTGCCAGTTGCCTATTCATTTCTCATACTCTAAAACCGTCTCAAATCGAATTGGCAGCTGGCTGTCAGTTGCCAATTCACTAGGATTGTCGAATTGGCAACTGGTTGCCGTTTGCCAGTTGCCTATTCAGTTTTATACTCTTAAACCGTCTAAAATCGAATTGGCAGCTGGTTACCAGTTGCCAATTCACTAGGATTGTCGAATTGGCAACTGATTGCCGTTTGCCAGTTGCCTATTCTGTTTTTATACTCTTAAACCCTCTCAAATCGAATTGGCAGCTGGCTGCCACTTGCCAGTTGCCAATTCAATAATTAGCGAATTGGCATCTGGTTGCCGTTTGCCAGTTGCCTATTCAGTTCGTATACTCTAAAACCGTCTCAAATCGAATTGGCAGCTGGCTGCCAGTTGCCAGTTGCCAATTCAATAGACTTAGCGAATTTGCAGCGGGCTGCCTGTTGCCAGTTGCCTATTCAGTTCTTATGGTCTAAAATCGCCTCAATTCGAATTGGCAGCTGGCTGCCAGTTGCCAGTTGCCAATTCAATAAGATGGTCGAATTGGCAATTGGTTGCCGTTTGTCAGTTGCCTATTCAGTTTTTATACTCTTAAACCGTCTAAAATCGAATTGGCAGCTGGCTACCAGTTGCCAGTTGCCAGTTCAATAGAATTAGCGAATTGGAATCTGGTTGCCGTTTGCCAGTTGCCTATTCAGTTCGTATACTTAAAACCGTCTCAAATCGAATTGGCAGCCTATTGGTTGCCTATTAAGTTCTTATGCTCTAAAATCGTCTCTAATCAAATTGGCAGCTGGCTGCCAGTTGCCAGTTGCCTATTCAATAGAATTAGCGAATTGGCAGCTGGCTGCCGGTTGCCAGTTGCCAATTCAATAGAATTAGCGAATTGGTATCTGGTTGCCGTTTGCCAGCTGCCTATTCATTTCTCATACTCTAAAACCGTCTCAAATCGAATTGGCAGCTGGCTGTCAGTTGCCAATTCACTAGGATTGTCGAATTGGCAACTGGTTGCCGTTTGCCAGTTGCCTATTCAGTTTTTATACCCTTAAACCGTCTAAAGTCGAATTGGCAGCTGGTTGCCAGTTGCCAATTCACTAGGATTGTCGAATTGGCAACTGATTGCCGTTTGCCAGTTGCCTATTCTGTTTTTATACTCTTAAACCCTCTCAAATCGAATTGGCAGCTGGCTGCCAGTTGCCAGTTCACTAGGATTGTCGAATTGGCAACTGGTTGCCGTTTGCCAGTTGCCTATTCAGTTTTTGTATTCTTAAACCGTCTGAAATCGAATTGGCAGCTGGCTGCCATTTGCCAGTTGCCAATTCAATAGAATTAGCGAATTGGCAGTTGGCTGCCAGTTGCCAGTTGCCTTTTCAGTTTTTATACTCTAAAACCCTTTACGAACGCTGGCATACCGGGCTAACCCGGGTATGTTGTACATGTGGCTCGTCCTTACCCCGCGGGACCCCGGCTCGAGTAGGTAAGCCGGTCAGAGTCACTCGCGCGGCGTGGGTTGATGCAGGACATGCACCTCCGTACTGTCACTGTGGTCTAATACATATCCGCCCCTTTCACTCCCTACGCGTTACCCTGGTCTAGGTTTCACCACATGTGCTCTCGGCGAAAGCGCACAGCGTGGTCCGGGTGTGATACGTTCGACGTCGCCTGGCACTGACGGACTGCATAGTTGGCCCCATCACGTCCGCCCCCATCACGTCCGGCTCCTTCACTCCCGCCGCGTAACCCCGGTCTATGTTGATGCTGTCCGTCAGTCCCAGGCGACGTCGAACGTATCACTCGGGACCACGCTGTGCGCTTTTAATGAGCCCGAGAGAACAGGTGTACTCCAGTCCGTCAGTCTCCGGAAACAAAACTATATGAGTCGATGCGGTGTGACCTCAGTGAACGGACGTAGGGTATGTCCTGCATGATTCCACAACGCGAGAGCGGCCTCGACTGGCTATCCTACTCATTCCGGGGTACCACGGGGAAAGGTCGAGCGGCCTGTACTGCATCAAGCCGCACTGGACATCAAGGGTAGGCGAAAATTTGCTGGCCCCGAGGCGAGATGTCGGTTTCATATTCAGATCCCTTGTCAAAATTCATTTACTAGCGAGCATAAAATCAGCGCTGTATCTCTTCAAGCGGGACAGCTAGAAGCGATAAACCTCCGGAGTACATTTTAACAAACACAGCTCTTCGCACTCCGCAAACATTGAAACCGATTATTGGAAACGGTTAAGAGACGTTTGGCCAATACTGAGACATACTCGTTCCAGCGGCCTTTTCAATCCAACAGGCGTGAGGGTCAGCCAAAGTATGCTTCCAGAGCAATATTGACGAAAGATTGCAATAGCCCGGTGTAGCTTCCGGGCGATCGTTCGTCCCAGCTCCCGCAACCCACGGCTTAGCCTCGCTAAAGCTGGTAACTAACCATGTTGCGGACCCATACCGAGAGGACGACGAGACAAATACTATAATACGGCAATAAAGTTGGCAGACATATTTTTGGCCGTTTGACTATCGGTCACGGAGTAGGAGTCAAATTGAGTAAAAAAATGAATAAAATTTCGCATGCCCGGAGAGAGTTTCCAGGCTACGTTCAAAGCACTCCTGGGACACGCTGCGCACCTTTAGTGAGTCCGGGAGCATCGATGTACTACATCAAACCATACCGGGGTTACACGGCGGGAGTGAAGGATGCGGACGTAGTGCCAACTATACAGTCCGGCAGTCACTCCCGGACCACGATGCGCACTTTTCAATAAGCCCGAGAGCACAGGTGTTCTGCATCAAACCATACCGGGGAAATGCGGCGGGTGTGAAGGAGACAAACATAACGTGCCGGCTAAAGATGCCGGTTTGATTGTCAGTTTCTTTGAGAACATTCCCGCTTGAAGAGATGCTGCGGTGATTTGTGCCCGCTAGTAAATGAATGTTGTCAAAGAAACTGAAAATCAAATCGGCATCTTGCTACGAGGTCAACATATTTTCGCCTACCCTTACGGTCTAGTGCGGTTTGATGCAGTACAGGCCGCTCGTCATTTCCCCGCGACATGCCCTTCGTCCTTTAACTGAGGTCAAATCGCATCGACTCGTGTAGCTTTGTTACCGGAGACTGATGGGCATAATATTATCCACGTTATGTTTGTCTCCTTCAATAGAATTAGCGAATTGGCAGCTGGCTGCCGGTTGCCAGTTGCCAATTCAATAGAATTAGCGAATTGTCATCTGGGTGCCGTTTGCTAGTTGCTTATTCATTTCTTATACTCTAAAACCGTCTCATATCGAATTGGCAGCTGGCCTCCAGTTGCCAGTTGCCAATTCACTAGGATTGTCGAATTGGCAACTGGTTGCCGTTTGCCAGTTGCCTTTTCAGTTTTTATACTCTTAAACACTCTCAAATCGAATTGGCAGCTGGCTGCCAGTTGCAAGTTGCCAATTCAATAGAATTAGCGAATTGGCATCTGGTTGCCGTTTGCCAGTTGCTATTCAGTTCTTATACTCTAAAACCGTCGCAAATCGAACTGGCAGCTGGCTGCCAGTTGTCAGTTGCCAATTCACTAGGATTGTCGAATTGGCATTTGGCTGCCGTTTGCCAGTTGCCTATTCATTTCTAATACTCCAAAACCGTCTCAAATCGAATTGGCAGCTGGCTTCCAGTTGCCAATTCACTAGGATTGTCGAATTGGCAACTGATTGCCGTTTGCCAGTTGCCTATTCTGTTTTTATACTCTTAAACCCTCTCAAATCGAATTGGCAGCTGGCTGCCACTTGCCATTTGCCAATTCAATAATTAGCGAATTGGCATGTGGTTGCCGTTTGCCAGTTGCCTATTCAGTTTTTGAATTCTTAAACCGTCTCAAATCGAATTGGCAGCTGGCTGCCATTTGCAAGTTGCCAATTCAATAGAATTAGCGAATTGGCAGCTGGCTGCCAGTTGCCAGTTGCCTATTCAATTCTTATGCTCTAAAATTGTCTCTAATGGAATTGTCAGCTGCCTGCCAGTTGCCAATTGCCAATTCAATAGAATTAGCGAATTTGCAGCTGACTGCCGGTTGCCAGTTGCCAATTCAATAGATTTAGCGAATTGGCATCTGGTTGCCGTTTGCCAGTTGCCTATTCATTTCTTATACTCTAAAACCGTCTCAAATCGGTTGCCGTTTGCCAGTTGCCTATTCAGTTCGTATACTCTAAAACCGTCTCAAATCGAATTGGCAGCTGGCTGCCAGTTGCCAGTTCACTAGGATTGTCGAATTGGCAACTGATTGCCGTTTGCCAGTTGCCTAGTCTGTTTTTATACACTTAAACCCTCTCAAATCGAATTGGCAGCTGGCTGCCACTTGCCAGTTGCCAATTCAATAATTAGCGAATTGAAAACTGGTTGCCGTTTGCCAGTTGCCTATTCAGTTCGTATACTCTAAAACCGTCTCAAATCGAATTGGCAGCTGGCTGCCAGTTGCCAGTTCACTAGGATTGTCGAATTGGCAACTGATTGCCGTTTGCCAGTTGCCTATTCAGTTTTTGTATTCTTAAACCGTCTCAAATCGAATTGGCAGCTGGCTGCCATTTGCCAGTTGCCAATTCAATAGAATTAGCGAATTGGCAGTTGGCTGCCAGTCGCCAGTTGCCTATTCAGTTTTTATACTCTAAAACCCTCTCAAATTGAATTGGCAGCTGGCTGCCAGTTGCCAGTTGCCAATTCACTAGGATTGTCGAATTGGCAACTGGTTGCCGTTTGCCAGCTACCTATTCAGTTGTTGTACTCTGAAACCGTCTCAAATCGAATTGGCAGCTGGCTGCCAGTTGCCAGTTGCCAATTCAATAGAATTAGCAAATTGGCAGCTGGCTGCCGGTTGCCAGTTGCCTATTCAGTTCTTATGCTCTAAAATCGTCTCAAATCGATTTGGCAGCTGGCTGCCAGTTGTCAGTTGCCAATTCAATAGAATTAGAGAATTGGCAGCTGGCTGCCGGTTGCCAGTTGCCAATTCAATAGAATTAGTGAATTGGCATCTGGTTACCATTTGCAAGTTGCCTATTCCTTTCTTATGCTCTGAAACCGTCTCAAATCGAATTGGCAGCTGGCTGCCAGTTGCCAGTTGCCAATTCACTAGGATTGTCGAATTGGCAACTGGTTGCCGTTTGCCAGTTGCCTATTCAGTTTTTGTACTCTTAAACCGTCTCAAATCGAATTGGATGCTGGCTGCCAGTTGCCAGTTGCCAATTCAATAGAATTAGCAAATTGTCATCTGGTTGCCGGTTGTCAGTTGCCTATTCAGTTCTTATGCTCTAAAATCCTCGCAAATCGATTTGGCAGCTGGCTGCCAGTTGCCAGTTGCCAATTCAATAGAATTAGCGAATTGGCAGCTGGCTGCCGGTTGCCAGTTGCCAATTCACTAGGATTGTCGAATTGGCAACTGGTTGCCGTTTGCCAGTTGCCAATTCAGTTTTCATACTCTTAAACCCTCTCAAATCGAATTGGCAGCTGGCTGCTAGTTGCTAGTTGCCAATTCAATAGAATTAGCTAACTGGCATCTGGTTGTCGTTTGCCAGTTGCCTATTCAGTTCGTATACTCTAAAACCGTCTCAAATCGAATTAGCAGCTGGCTGCCGGTTGCCAGTTGCCAATTCAATAGAAATAGCGAATTGGCATCTGGTTGCCGTTTGCCAGTTGACTATTCATTTCTTATACTCTAAAACCGTCTCAAATCGAATTGGCAGCTGGCTGCCAGTTGCCAATTCACTAGGATTGTCGAATTGGCAACTGGTTGCCGTTTGCCAGTTGCCTATTCAGTTTTTATACTCTAAAACCCTCTCAAATCGAATTGGCAGCTGGCTGCCAGTTGCCAGTTGCCTATTCAATAGAATTAGCGAATTGGCATCTGGTTGTCGTTTGCCAGTTGCCTATTCAGTTCGTATACTCTAAAACCGTCTCCCTGCCCTACATCATAGTGTAGATTATATTTTCTTGTCCTTTGGGATCATTGATTCCATTGTGGAATTTTGAAAATATCTGAGGGTCACTGATGAGGCCTAATTGGCCGAAACTAGCTAGTCTGGCCCAGAAAACATGTACACTCCATATTTTTCACTTCTGTGGTGTATTCCTTGCTGCCAAGGGATAACCCCTTTATAGAACATATCAAATCGAATTGGCAGCCGGCTGCCAGTTGTCAGTTGCCAATTCACTAGGACTGTCGAATTGGCAACTGGTTGCCGTTTGCCAGTTGCCTATTCAGTTGTTGTACTCTTAAACTGTCTCAAATCGAATTGACAGCTGGCTGCCAGTTTCCAGCTGCCAATTCAATAGAATTAGCGAATTGGCATCTAGTTGCCGTTTGCCAGTTGCCTATTCAGTTCGTATACTCTAAAACCGTCTCAAATCGAATTGGCAGCTGGCTGCCAGTTGCCAATTCACTAGGATTGTCGAATTGGCAACTGGTTGCCGTTTGCTAGTTGCCTATTCAGTTGTTGTACTCTTAAACTGTCTCAAATCGAATTGGCAGCTGTCTGCCAGTTGTCAGTTGCCAATTCAATAGAATTAGCGAATTGGCAGCTGGCTGCCAGTTGCCAGTTGCCTTTTCAGTTCTTATGCTCTAAAATCGTCTCAAATCGAATCGGCAGCTGGCTGCCAGTTGCCAGTTCAATAGAATTAGTGAATGAGCAGCTGGCTGCCGGTTGCCAGTTGCCAATTCAATAGAATTAGCGAATTGGCATCTGGTTGCCGTTTGCCAGTTGCCTATTCATTTCTTATACTCTAAAACCGTCTCAAATCGAATTGGCAGCCGGCTGTCAGTTGCCAGTTACCAATTCACTAGGATTGTCGAATTGGCAACTGGTTGCCGTTTGCCAGTTGCCTATTCGGTTTTTGTACTCTTTAACCCTCTCAAATCGAATTGGCAGCTGGCTGCCAGTTGCCAATTCAATAGAATTAGCGAATTGGCAGCCACACTGTGAAGTTAGATGCCATTTGCCAGTTGCCGATTGAATAGGCAACTGGCAACTGGCAGCCAACTTCACGGACATCATGTCATGCCCATATAAGACGATGCAATGTCATGACGTTGCATCGACGTTGTCGCTCTTTCCTGGTAAGGCTTTTACGGAAACTGTTTCAGTGTTAGCTGTCCTTCTTAAATCATTGAAAGGAGGACAATGTACGTAGAAACTATTTTATAATTTAAATTCACGGACCCGGCGAGGAGCGAAACCGCAACGTCGCTGCACATCTCACTGTAATATTCCCCCCCCCCCCCCCAAAAAAAAAAAAAAACAACAAAAAAAACAAAAAACAAGAGGACCATAATTGCCCTATATCGCTCACCTGAGCTTACAGATTAGAAGTTTCAGGAAGTTCCAATCTTTACCGAAGGATTTAAATAAGCCAGACTCGCCGGTTTTTGAACTCATTCGAGCTTTTATCCCTGACGTGCTTATATGTAAGTTTTAAGAAGATCCGATCAAAACTGAAGGGGCTACGGTTTGACAAGGTCAAAAATAAGCATTTTCAGCAAAGTAGGGGACATAACTCTGTCAGTAATAAACCGACATCGCTAGTTTTTGAACTCATCCGAGCTTTTATCCCTGACTGACTTGTTTGTAATTTTCAAGAAGACGTGTTGAAAACTGAAGGAGTAAGGGTGATGACAAAGTCAAAAATAGGCATTTTCTGCAATCAAAGGGACGTAACTCTATGATAAATAGGATGACCTCGTCAGTTTTCGAACTCATCCAAGCTTTTATCCCTGACTTACTTGGTTCAAACAGTATTTATTTGTCAAGAATAATGTACATGTACAATCAATTACAACAGCAACTAACAGGATTTGACAGTAAGCTTTTGCTTATATCAAGGCCATCCCCTGACTTACTTACAAGTAAGTTTCTAGAAGATCTAATAAAAGGGCCTCGGTGATAACAAGGTCAAAAATAGGCATTTTCTGAAATCAAGGCGGCATAACTGTTTAAAATATGGGCCGCCCTCACCAATTTTTAAACTCAGCTGAGGTTTTATCCCTTACTTACTAACATGTAAGATTCAAGAAGATCCGATGGAAACTGAATGGGCTACAGTGATTACAAGGTCAAAAAATAGGCATTTTCAGCTATCAAGAGGACGAAACTCTGTGATAGATAGGCCGACTTCCCAGATTACTCATCCGAGATTTTATCCCTGACTTACTTGTTTGTAAGTTTCAAGAACAACGGATCAAAACTGAAGGGGCTACGGAGCTGACAAGGTAAAAAATAAGCATTTTCAGCAAAGCAGGGGACATAACGACGTAAGTAATCGACCGATATCGCTAGTTTTCGAAATCATGCGAGCTTTTATCCCTGACTTACTTGTAAGGATCTAGGCCTACCCAGGCAAAGCGATTGGAGTCTGTCCGTCCACGCTTCATTGGGCGGCAGGGATTGAGATGCCATTTCATCTCAATGTCGGGTAAAAGTCACACAAAATTGGAAGCAATGTCTCCAAAATGACCTTTACAGTGTTGACGGGGACGTTAAACATCGAAACAAACAAACACTGTAAGTAATCAACCGATATCGCTAGTTTTCGAATCCATCTGAGCTTTTATCCCTGACTTACTTCTTTGTAAGTTTCAAGAAGATCCGATCAAAACTGAAGGGGCTACGGTGTTGACAATGTCAAAAATAAGCATTTTCCGCAAAATTGGGGGTCAAAACTCCGTGAGTAATCGGCTGACATCGCTTGTTTTCGAACTCATCCGAGCTTTTATTCCTGACTTACTCGTTTGTAAGTTTCAAGATCCGATCAAACCCGAAGGGGCTACGGTGATGACAAGGTCAAAATAAGCATTTTCAGCAAAGTAAAAATGAAAGATTACGCAAAATGGCTAGAGAAATGGTGAGTTTCAACATACTCTAGTCCGGAATTTCATATTGGACATTTGAAAATACTCATTATGCCCCCAACTTCGAAGAAATTGTGGGGGCATATTGGTTTTGCCCTGTTCGTCCGTCCGTCCTTCCGTCCGTCCCGCTTTTTTACTGCAGATCATAACTTAAGAACCATTGGTGCTAGATTTTTGAAATTTCATATATGGATTCCTTATGAAAAACTAATTGACCCGTGTTTTTTTTTCTCGTCAGGATTATGCCCCTTTCTTGAGTTATGCCCCTTTGCAAAAATACTTTGAAATCTTGTAAACAGGATATCTCAAAAACTGTTTGAGGTTTTTGCCCTGAAACTTTACAGACTGGTTTGGGATGATGAGCAGATGAACTGCTTAACTTTTGAAAAAAAATCCGAAATTTTTTTCTTGAGTTATAGCCCTTTAATTTTTTTTTGCGTTTTACGTTTGTAAGCAAGATAACTAAAAAACGGTTTGAGCTATTGCCCTGAAACTTTACAGAATGGTTGGGGATGATGGGTAGATGAACTGATTAATTTCTGAAAAAATCCGAAATTGTTTTCTTCAGTTATGGCCCTTTGATGTTTTTTTTTTGCGTTTTAAGCTTGTAAGCAAGATAACCCAAAAACTGTTTGAGCTATTGCCCTGAAACTTTACAGAACGGTTGGGGATGATGAGAAGATGAACTGATTAACTTTTGACAAAAATCCATTTTTTTTCTTGAGTTATGCCCCTGTGAAATTTTGCGCGTCTGAAGCTTGTAAGCAAGATATCTAAAAAAACTGTTCGAGCTATAGACCTGAAACTTTACAGGCTGGTTGAGGATGATAAGTAGATGAAATGATTAACTTTTGAAAAAAAATCCGAAATTTTTTTCTTCAGTTATGGCCCTTTGAAATTTTGCGCGTTTTAAGCTTGTAAGCAAGATATCGCAAAAACTGTTTGAGCTATTGCCCTGAAACTTTACAGGCTAGTTCAGGATGATGAGTAGATGAACTGATTAACTTCTGAAAAAAATCCGATGGATTATGCCCCTGTCTTGAGTTATGCCCCTTTGCAAAAAATACTTTGAAATCTTGTAAGCTAGATATCTCAAAAACAGTTTGAGCTTTTGCCCTGAAACTTTACAGGCTGGTTTGGGATGATGAGTAGATGAACTGATTAACTTTTGAAAAAAATCCGAAATTTTTTTCTTGAGTTATGGCCCTTTGAAATATTTGGCGTTTTAAGCTTGTAAGCAAGATAACTAAAAACTGTTTGAGCTATTGCCCTGAAACTTTACACAATGGTTGGAGATGATGAGAAGTTAAACTGATTAACTTTTGACAAAAATCCATTTTTTTTTTTTGAGTTATGTCCCTTTGAAATTTTGCACGTTTTAAGCTTGTAAGCAATATATCTCAAAAACTGTTTGAGCTATAGCCCTGTAACTTTACAGGCTGGTTCAGGATGATGAGTAGATGAACTGATTAACTTTTGAAAAAAAAATCCGATTTTTTTTTCTTCAGTTATGGCCCTTTGAAATTTTTTATATTTTAAGTTTGTAAGCAAGATAATTAAAAAACTGTTTGAGCTATTGCCCTGAAACTTTACACAATGGTTGGGGATGATGAGAAGTTGAACTGATTAACTTTTGACAAAAATCCATTTTTTTCTTCAGTTATGCCCCTTTGAAATTTTGCACGTTTTAAGCTTGTAAGCAATATATCTCAAAAAAACATTTTGTTCTATAGCCCTGAAACTTTACAGGCTGGTTTAGGATGATGAGTAGATGAACTGATTAACTTTTGACAAAAATCCGAATTTTTTTTCTTCAGTTATGGCCCTTTGAAATTTTTTGTGTTTTAAGTTTGTAAGCAAGATAACTAAAAATCTTTTTGAGCTATTGCCCTGAATCTTTACAGAATGGTTGGGGATGATGAGAAGATGAATTGATTAATTTTCGACAAAAATCCAAATTTTTTTCTCGTCAGGATTATGCCCCTTTCTTGAGTTATGCCCCTATGCAAAAATACTTTGAAATCTTGTAAACAAGATATCTCAAAAACTGTTTGAGCTTTTGCCCTGAAACTTTACAGACTGGTTTGGGATGATGAGTAGATGAACTGATTAACTTTTGAAAAAAATCCGAAATTTTTTTCTTGAGTTCTGGCCCTTTGATTTTTTTTGCGTTTTAAGCTTGTAAGCACGATAACTAAAAAACTGTTCGAGCTATTGCCCTGAATCTTTATAGAATGATTGGGGATAATTATAAGATGAACTGATTAACTTTTGACATAAATCCAATTTGTTTTTCTTGAGTTATCCCCCTTTGAAATTTTGCGCGTTTTAAGCTTGTAAGCAAGATATCTCAAAAACTGTTTGAGCTTTAGCCCCTGAAACTTTGCAGGCTGGTTCAGGATGATGAATAGATGAACTGATTAACTTTTGAAAAAAATCCGAAATTTTCGCAGCAAAATAAAAAAAAGATATCTCAAAATGTAAGGGACAAGCAGTGTTAGGGTCAAGCAGTGTAGGGTTAAGCAGTTGGGGGCATTGTGTTTCATAAGCAGTGGCTCTAGTTTCTGTCTCTGTTTCTCTCTCTCTCTCTCTCTCTCTCTCTCTCTCTCTCTCTCTCTCTGTGTGTTTTTCTCGCTCGGTATAGAAACAGATTATTCTTTATTTCGGGAACTGTACACTAAGAAGACTCAAAATAAGTGTGTAATAAGGATGGTGCCTTTTTATTTTGTGCTCGAAAATAAAAATTTTCATTTATACACCGCAAGAGGTAAAACTCTGTAGAAGGTCTGCATTATGATCGGGGAAAGAGAATTTGTTCTGAGAAAAGTCAGGGTCTCTTACCAGCTGAGAGTGGTCACGCTGTATAAGCATTATTTGTCGTAAACTTGTGCCTCAAATTTTGTTTTTATTTATCACTATATGTTCATTATTTCCATGATTGTTTGGATCATTTTAGAAATGGGTCTGGGCATAAAGGGCAGCATTCACTTTCGTCGTCCACACCAATAATGGAGTCGAGTCACAAAACAAAGCATTCGAACATAAATTTCTGGAACCATACAAATCAAAGCCTATCTCTAACCGTGGACAACTTCTTGGAAGATTCATACCGCAGAAAATTATAGTATGGTGAGACCAGACATGCTTGCTCCGGCAGTGTATATAAGTGGAACTGCAGTAAAAATCAAAGGCTTGAGAAGCCAGAAAGTCGGTGAATTACAAAAGCTGCATTTGAAGCACTTTACATGTTTGATCCGGATCTACACTGTTTACCAGTACCCCACAGGCGTAAATTAACGTGCTTTTGGTCGATCGTGTACGATCGACCCAAATTTACTAAATGATAAAACGGAATTCATGCACTTGTTCACATGACCATCACTGATTTGGGAAAACCAATATTAATAGAACTAGAAATGTTGCGCTATTTTTATCGATGCAACATATGGGTCAGAGCTATCTAGAATCGTGTGAACACCGAATACCCAGAGCAGACGCCGCGGAATGTGGCGTCTGCTCAGTAGGTTGCACAGGGACTACACTGTGGCATTTGAGGGTTAAACAAAATAGTATAAGAATGCCAGGTTGCTCAGGTAAAATGATGTCACGTGACGTCTTACGGAACATTCCATTCATAAAGTATGCCAAGTCGAGTAAAAATAGATTTTTTGCACTTCTGTTGAGAACCCTGAAATGTTTAAGAGAAAAATGAGTAGCTCAGACTTTATATGTGGTACTGTTATTAGACATACAGCGTAGACCCAGACAGTAGATTGCTTCTTATCAGGGTGGGCACTGTTCGCCATATGAATGATGAACAGTTTTGAACATGATTCAGGCCTTTACGCAGACTCTGAAAAGGGGCGGGTTGAGTGTGCGAATTTCAGGTATTTTGCAGAGGATAAAAACCGCCTGAATCTGAGATAATTTCCAAAAGAGGGGAGGGGCTGCGTTTACACCCTCCCAACTGTGTGCGGGCCTGCATCAACCGGTAAAATGTTTTTTTTTTGTTGTTGTTTAAGCATATCGCTGAGGGGAGCTTTTTTACAGATCACTGTTATTCAGGAGCTGGGATGCAGTGGCGGGACTGAGCGAGGAGAAAAGAGAGAGGGGACTTTGACAAACATTGCAGATGCTGATCAGAAGCCATCGATGGATCTACACTTTTTGCAGCTGGGACATGAAATATTCAGCACAGATTGTGTTGCATATGAGGTTAAGCATTATCAGTGAAATACTCGAAATTCAGAAAGATGAATCCATATACGCATATACAGAAGGGAAATAATTAAACACATTAACAAATGACAAGTACATGTAAATAATTTGACGGAAAATGCTACCATATATTTTTAGACAAAAAATTTCTTATAATGAAGCGATTTAACGGGTGCCCACAGTCTACGTTATAAAGCAGAGAATCTGTTGCTTGCTATTGTCCGCGTGACTGACTATCACTGACCAACCCTGAACAAAATCCAAGTACTGGTTGTTCATAGCATTCAGAGTGCAGCGTAAGAAGAAAATTATGGACTGTGCTCGTTTGTTTATTTGATTTGAGGTTTACCGTCCCCGTCAACACTGTATAGGTCATTTGGCGACGATACTTCCAATTTTATGGGACTTTTACCCGACACTGAGATGAAATGACATCTCAAGCCCTGTCGCAAATTGAAACCAATAGGGTTTATGAGCATGGACGGTCCGACTCGCACCGCTTTTTCTGGGCAGGCTTAGATGCTCCAAGCGGTTTACCAGTACTCGTGTGTGGTCTGTTTCAGCTCTACGCGGAATCATCATGCAGCCCATCTTTTTATTCCAGCCCGTTTGGCCGGGGCGGGCGTACTGTAATTATGCATTTGAACATTGACAAACAGAATCTACATAATCAGACGCCACATAACGCGATGTTTGATCAGATCTACGGTGCTTGCTTAAAGTTAAACGAACATTTCGATTCTCAGTTCAGGACTATTTTCCCAACCTACACTCAGAGACGATCGACCCATTAGTTCTGTCAGTGCTTTGATTTTGTAAGGAAACGTTCTATTATAGAGCTTACACATAACATACATAGCCGGCGCATTCTTTTATCAGCTCTAAACCCAAGGTTTTTTTTTTCTTTTAATATTGTTTTTCTCTCTTACTTCTTCTTCATGCATCGACTGAAGGTGCTCGTTAGAACTGTCTCAATGAAAATGTTCTAACGAGTACCACAATCTTTGTAATAATAATGTATACCCTGTAGACCCTATTTTTCTCTGTAGTAAGCGGGGTCACAGGGGTGTTCTTTACATTCATCATGTGAACAAGTCCGTGACAGGAACATCCCCTAAACCAAAATTTATATAGGGAAAACTGGGGTTTACTGGGTATACATTATTTGTTTTTATTTCTGCTCCAAGACAAAGGTTGTGGGTACTCGTTAGAACCACCTCAATGGAGCGGTTCTTACGAGCACCCACAACCTATGTTTGCAGGAAAAATAAGAAAAATATCACAGATGTTCATGTTTGAAATGTGAAAAATGCACTAATATATATCGCAGGGGTGTGTTATTGTAATGGACTTGTTGACCTTATGGATCTTAAACATTTCTGCTTATAAATTAATTGGGGTCATATTATATGATGCTGGATAAACCTTTACACAGCAATTATGTGCTACCAGATTTAATCAGACTATTGAGTCATAAATCAGCGAATGCAGAGGATTATTTAATATGCCTCTAATTTAAAGGACAGAGGCATTCAAAATACTTATCTATCTTCTTACAAGACTGGGGATAATGAGATACCTGTTACTTGATCTTCAATTATCGCCTATTATTGTTATCAGCAGACAAAACAAGAGGCTGGTGTAGCTGTAACCGAATATAAAGCTCCAGATAATAAGGATAATTAATGCATATATCTTAACATTTGACCATTACTTGCAGGTGCAAAGACGGTAATCCTGTACTCACATAGCTAATTAGGGTAGGGGTCGTTAACCTGAGTGGTTCTCCTGCACATGGGGGCTGCAGTTAATGGTGCACTAAGTGGCGACCATCCCCGTGGCGCCATAATTTTATTACCGCTGCCGGGAATCGAATCAGAAATGTTACTGGTGATACGTCGAATGACATTCATACACCAGGAATGTCATTTGACCTGTCACCCGACAAGGGTCTTCTTGCATCAAAGACAAAATGCAGTATCTACCACTAACACAAACGGAGTGATGCAGTCTATTTATATGATGATCGTTAAACCTGTACCCCCTCCCACACGCCGATTCCAACCAATACCCACAACAAATATATTTTTTGGAAAATTAGATCTATAGTATAGAAAACTGACAAATGATCAACTGCACGTAATCTCGTGAGAGGGTGTTGCAGTATATTATATTATAAATAAAGAAAGATCAGATGCGAAATTATTTCTTTTCATTGTCCTGTTAACTGGAGCTTTGATTTGTTTGACTTCTGCAGTCATTGACTCATTTTATAGATATGCCTACTGCAATCATACAACTTCGACTCGACTAATTTTATATACATTATCCAGTATAAAAAGAATTTACGAATATCAAACCCGCAAAAAGTATTCGAAATAGAAAAGATTGTTACTGTATATTTTTCTTACTTTTCCGTACCGAAACACAATAATCTTGACCTCGGACGGATTGTATTTATTATGATGCAAAATTTTGGTATTTTGCAATAAATCTGAATGCGTAATTTAGATTATCATGTTTGGTATCAAAATGTTCCTTATAAAAAGCAGATTCTGAAATTGTCATTTTTACCTTTAAAATATAAAATTTTAGTCAAAATTGTTCATTTTGTTCATTTTGGCATTTTTGAAACAAAGAAACAAGTCTCAACCTTTAGACTAATCGGACTAGCTTTTAGCATGTTTTGATGTATGATTAGTTAATCTTGGTTTCGCGTCCTTACGGAAGCCGTGCATTGAATTGTAGAATAAGCCGGTTAAGTTCTCACTTTGTTAAGCAAACACGTTTTTGAGACTGAGATGTTAATCTTGCTAAAAATGCCAGTTTGACAGCGGAAACCATTTTTGTTGTTTGTAGTTTTCACAGTTTATGTGAACTGAGCATCTAAGTTTAATGCGTAAAAGTTATTGGTTGATAAGAGTTTGTTTGTTTGATTAGTGGGCGTTTCTTTTTTAGTTTTGTGTGAATTTGTAGATTTTTGAAAATGGTAGGATCAGTTAGGAATTTCCAACTAAACAGTAAAGGCGTAAAATAATAGTTAAAATTGATGCTTGGAGTTTACCAGCAAAATATTGTTGAAATTGTTGAGTTGCTAAATTGAACCTTGAATGTACATGTAATTTGGATGTTGCCAATTACTGTATTGTGTCGATATGATGAACTGTTGAAAATAATTAAATGTGGAAAATAGAACTTTATACTGTCTCCTGTGTTTTGGACTAATTCCCCACATTTAGAAGAACATTTAAGAACTGGATTTTACCAGCCCTTAATAATTTGGTGTGAGAAATCCGGAGTAGCATCTTTTAAGCTTGCTACGCGATCTCGTGAAAATCATGGATTATAAAAGGAGACAGAAAGTGAACTTTGTAAATTTCTACGGTGGCTTAGGTAGGCCATACTGGCTGCCTTATGGACAGTTGCGACAGCCTCCAGTACTGGTGATCCATGTTCCAGTAACAACACGAACGCCGTTCAGGGATCAACAGCCGACTTTCAACAGGGCTGATCAGGAACACTTCGTGAAAACAAAAAGTAAGTCGACGAGAACTAGGGACTTCAAACGTAGACAAACATTTCTCGAAAATTAAACAATTTGTTCGGGACTGCCTTTCTTTGAACTTGACGATCTAGAACTTCAGCAAGAAAGTAACACGGTGTTTCAGGAAAGGCAGTCTTATTCAAAATCTAAACCAGAGGAGAGGAAAGCGGTATGTTCTTTACTACCGGGTTCCGACTTGCCAGATAAGCAATTTTGTAAAGTTTTCTCTAGACTAGACGACCATCATACAGTGGTAAACAATGCATTAGTTCGCAGTCTAGAACTATCAGACACTCGCATTTCCGAGCTTCAACGCGAACTTGAAAAGGTGAATTCGGTGCAGTGTACTCTGCAACAACGACACTCGACAGAAATGGAACAAATGATGGAGACACTTAACTGCTACAAATTCGATGCCGAACTTTGTCGCCTGAAGAATGCAGACCTCGAGGAGAGGAACAGACAACTGAAGGAGAGTTTCAACTTGGTAAACTCTGCATGCGAGAAACTACATGACGATAAGACTAAGTTATCGAATGCAGTGCGACAGTGCTTCGAAAATCTACAAGCATACAAAGATGTGAACAATCAGACGAATAGTGAGGATTTGAACTGTGAGTGGTGTAGCATTGTTGAGGCATTTTACAGAGTGTGCTCGCCCGAATAAATTTATGAACAGTTTAGAAGAACATAAATTTAATATAAAGACTTGAGTAGGATGAAGTTAATGGTATTATTTTCAGTTTTTTTTTCTATGTTGTTGAGTTAAAATGTTTTCATATTTACGTTCGTGATGATATCATTTTTTATTTTTGTCTTTTTTAGACCTCAGTTATACTTTAGAACATGTTTGCTAACACGTTTTACTTGACACATTAGAGTTTTATGGGGAATGTATAATAGAGTATTTAAGTTGTATGTTTTGATTTCAACGTAAATGTAGATGTACACCTATATGCAACTGAAAATATAATACCCTTGATATTTATTTAAGGCGAAAAACCTATGAAAAATGTTTTTTTTTTCATACTTCATGTGACATAAGTATGCATTTTTGACACCTTCATATGGACACAACATTGGAACGCACACGGCTGTCTCGATATTTACTTGGTCAAAATTTCTTGATTTCAATACAACCGGAAATTAAAAAAGGAGGTGCGTTGTTCAAAATATTTTTATAAAGATATGTTTACTAGTCCGTAATTTGTTGTCCATCAAATAGTTTTAAATTTTCTCATTTCGATGTTAAAGCATAACTTTCGTTCTGGAATACAATTCTTTAAATATGTTCTATAAAAGGGCTATCCTTTGGAAGCAAGGAATACACCATGGAAGTGAAAAATATGGAGTGTACATTTTTTGTGGGCCAGACTAGCTAGTTTCGGCCAACTACCCTCGGATATTTTCAGAATTCCAAAATGGAATCAATGATCCTATGTAGCTTTTACCCCATCAAACTCCACTTTTATGTAGTAAACCTGGTATTTACGGGGGTTTACATTATTTTCATTATTTCTGCTTAAAAACATAGATTGTGGGTACTCGATAGACGCGGTCCAGTCGAGTCCCCGCAATTCATGCATTGGGCAGATATGGAAAATATATCATAAACTTTCTTATATACTCGTATGTCGTACATGTAAAATGCATGCTTTTTAAACGATTAAAATAAACACATACTTCAATGAATATTTAAGAAATATATTCTAAAGGACGCACACAAAAAGAAAAAATCTGCTTGTAGCACCAACCTTTCACATGTAGTTGTAAGCAACCCTAAACAAATGAAAATTTGTTGACTATAGTGCTACTGATGGAGGTACCCCATCTACCCGCTGAAACTACATGTAAAACTTTATTAATGAAAGTATGAAAAACCGTTTTGTTTCTAAGTGCAGCTACGCGTACATGTCATGGCACACATGTAGTCAAATTTGGTATATTTTGGGTCGGTTAAAAAAAAAAAAAAAATGTTACAAATTATTAGTATTATTATTATTATTATTATTATTGTCAAAAATTGTGAAGATGCTTCGGCTCAAAGTCTGATTGGGTTCACAAATCACATTTTATTTGGTTAAATGTAGAAATATCATTCTCTCCGTATCGCTTGTTATAGGCGGATTTTAGCAGAAAGGTTATCCTGAAATTTATTCATGGTCACTAAAATCATCATGGCGGCAGGTCTATTTTTATCCGGAAGAGTTCGTTTTTGTATAACTTATTAGGCTACAGCAAGTGCATTGATTTTCGTTCAGATTCTGAAAATTTTAGAGCATATAGCATCGAAAAGTATCTTGTTTTTTCATTCCGTAAATCAAAGGGTTTTACAAATATATCGAGCATAAGGGCACACTTTGAACATAATTTGTTTTTAAAAAAAAGTACTGGGTAAGTCCTTTGTCAGATTAAGTTTACCCATTGCGGATCGGGTACGGTATGTTTCGCACTTTCCTAAAAGCGGTATTAGATATGTCATTGTTGTCATTCTGAATAAAACGCAAATTCACGGTAATGCGCTCGTATAATAGAGGACGTAGGTTCGTTCGGAAATGTTTTTTTTTTTTTTTTTTCTTTTTTAAATAATATTAAAGTCCCTGCTTCGAGCCTTGCTTGGCGTGTAGGTATTAATCAAGTTTTAATATGGGAAATGAAATGAGGAATCTGACCTGTGTAGAAAAGATTAAGACTGTCGTGTGCCTAGAGACAACCTGTTCTATGGCACAGACGAATTTAATGCTTATAGCCGGGTAGATTTCGTTGATGCACACTCGCTATCAAGAGTCGTGATAGCTGGAGTCGACTATAATTGTTGCGAGTAGCAACTGAGTATTTTTAATGATATTTTGTACATGTACATGTAGTTATTCCGCTGGGAATTTTCTGATATGTGTCTATGCGGTAAACATAGGACGTGCCAATAATAGAGCATATGGAGACTGGTAGGCCTACAGGTAATTTTAGGACAAGTTCGCTAGACGGAATAGCATTGACTGGGGTAACTGGCAGCTGTCCCTGCAAACCCGAGCCCAGCAGTCGCTCGTTGACATTTGCTATTGGCTTCGCAGGTCAGTTGTCCAAACATGCCAAAACTAAATTGCAGTGTTGTTCGTTAGCGGGACTGTGTCATTTAGAATTTCCACACGCACGAGTGAATTGGAATTTACTGTGGTGTGAAGACATCTACTGGACGGAACAATAATACCGGTAATTGAGAACTGGTACCGTAAGTCGGAGCCTCGAGGACGTCGTTATTCGACATCTGCTCCGTCGGTCTAAGTTTTCCAAACCATACCAAAACGTAGTGCTGTTTGTCAGATAGATTGTAATGTAATTTAAAGATGTTGCAACATGTTTTATTGTAATACATTGAAGATACATTCTGCATTTTTGTTTAAGGACATTGTTGCTAACTTGTTATTGCAATCTGAGTCTATAGTCATACAGGGCATTGTTGCATAAACTTGTGTTGGCAATCTGAGCCCGACACGACATAGGACATTTGTTGCCAACATTAAGCAATCTGGGTCCGAAGCAACTATGCAGGACAGGGCTGTTCAGACCTGGAAATAGGAAATGCAGCCTTGGTCCAAATCAAAGGGTACTAGTACTGTTGTCTGAAGTAGGGACGCCTACTATTGTAAACTGTATACAAACGTAACAAACAAAATAGGTTGTAGATCGTTATACTTTTTCAATGTAAATAATAATATGCAAGCATGATTTTGTCCGTAATTTCATTGCGAGGCAGCGCATCATGCACCCTGCATCAAGTTGCATTTGTATAGTGGCGTTGGGTAGGACTCGGATACATGTATGGTTGAGGATAACTGCCAAGCGCGTACGTATTGATAATCTAAGTCAGCATGCTTTCACTAGCATTTAATCGACATCGTTGTCATACTTGCGTCAGAATTAAGACATACAAACGTGTATTCTATAACAGTCCCGCTATACCGACGATATCACCGCCATGTACCATTCGTACATACTTTTGCAAATTTATTAAATGTAGGCGATTGCATGTATGGTCAAGTAAAGGATGCTAGGATTTTTTGTTGTATGTTGGTTTTGATTTGTACAAAATACCTTGTTGTATATACTGTTATTATCAAGAACATATACCAACGGAAAAAAATAACAAAGCTAACTTTGGAGGCCAAAGTTTTTTCAGCAACGAAAGAGTTATTATGATGCAAAATTTTGGTATTTTGCAATAAATCTGAATGCGTAATTTAGATTATCATGTTTGGTATCAAAATGTTCCTTATAAAAAGCAGATTCTGAAATTGTCATTTTTACCTTTAAAATATAAAATTTTAGTCAAAATTGTTCATTTTGTTCATTTTGGCATTTTTGAAACAAAGAAACAAGTCTCAACCTTTAGACTAATCGGACTAGCTTTTAGCATGTTTTGATGTATGATTAGTTAATCTTGGTTTCGCGTCCTGACGGAAGCCGTGCATTGAATTGTAGAATAAGCCGGTAAAGTTCTCACTTTGTTAAGCAAACACGTTTTTGAGACTGAGATGTTAATCTTGCTAAAAATGCCAGTTTGACAGCGGAAACCATTTTTGTTGTTTGTAGTTTTCACAGTTTATGTGAACTGAGCATCTAAGTTTAATGCGTAAAAGTTATTGGTTGATAAGAGTTTGTTTGTTTGATTAGTGGGCGTTTCTTTTTTAGTTTTGTGTGAATTTGTAGATTTTTGAAAATGGTAGGATCAGTTAGGAATTTCCAACTAAACAGTAAAGGCGTAAAATAATAGTTAAAATTGATGCTTGGAGTTTACCAGCAAAATATTGTTGAAATTGTTAAGTTGCTAAATTGAACCTTGAATGTACATGTAATTTGGATGTTGCCAATTACTGTATTGTGTCGATATGATGAACTGTTGAAAATAATTAAATGTGGAAAATAGAACTTTATACTGTCTCATGTGTTTTGGACTAATTCCCCACATTTAGAAGAACATTTAAGAACTGGATTTTACCAGCCCTTAATATATTCATCCGCCAGAAAATTTTAATATCGTAAATATATCAAACTATCTGTTTGTGTTAATGTATTCTAAACAGGAATCATAGGTGTATCCCAAATCAAACAATTTTACGTCAAGGCTTTAAGATCTCAGATAAAACTGCAAATACTTCACAGTGGGCGGAGGGATATACGTAGTAATAAGTCGCAGACAACCGCCGACCACTATAACTTCAAAAGCATTTGAATAGAAGGAAGCTGAAAAGTGTCATCGGACGATGACTTAAGTCTTGTGAATAAATTCACCGACTGAAAATCCCCTTACTCACAATGTAAATTGGGGCATATTCCATGTTTTACCACATTTCAACAAGTCTAAAGCTTCCATAATAAGGCATATAATTTGTCAAGAAGACCATTTACCTTAAAGAAGCATGTTGTGCGGCATATTTTGGCAGTGTCAACAAACCCATACCACAGCGAATAAATCTAGGCAATTCCAGTGGCCAGTCAGCACAATTTTCTGGTTCAATTTAATTCAGCTGCTTTTTACAATAGCAAATACCTACTAATATTTCTTCTAATAAACAAAAAACCACTCAGAAAAATAATGACTTAGCACCAAATCCGATCAGAAGCAGCAGAATATTCAATTCTGTACTGAAAGCTCTCCCCAAAGCAAGTACAGCTTTCATAAAGACCAATTATTTACTGTAGTGCAACCTATACCAAACCCTATTTTCTGTATGATCCATCAAAAGAATTGCCAAACAGAAGTTTAGACCATATCTAATGATAAAGGCATGCATAATAAATGTTCAGTGACAAAGAATCTTTAAACTTTGCGAAAAAGTTATTGCTTCCGGATTCTACGATGAAAGCTGAAGAAACCATGTTTTGTGAAAAAGCGCAAAGTTTACCTCTTTCCAGAATGGAACCCAGAAACCGGCTTGCACCAGTGCTTCTTCTCAGATGTCTTTGGAATACTTCGATCCTAAAATGCACTAAATTATGCCCAGTTGGCACCCATGCTAGAAATATTGGCTATTCTCACACCTATACCCCCTAATTTCAGTAAAAAATGTCATTTTTGAGGATATTTTGAAGACAAAACACTGAAGAAAATGATTATAAATGCCTTAATGCCATTAAAAATGGCTGAATGTATCTGTTCAACTCCTGTAACATGAATCCAACCAATAAGAACCTACAATGGCTGAGAAATCTTATTGCGATATTGCAGCGGGCTGTTTCGGAGAGACACTTTTGAAATTTTGCTTTGGCTTGAGACCCTTGCCTAATGCCAAGTAACCTCAGTGTTATATTCAAGATGGAGTATACTCTTTTTCTTGTGCTCCTGTTTATATACTTACTGCAAGTCTGCTTTCCAAACAGACCAATGACAACTGATTTACATGGTTTTGAAGTACCCTACCCACTACATGGAACAGAAGCAAAAACTGATCAAATACACCCAGTCCTAAATTAGCAGTAAACTTACAATTCGTACAGTTTCTGTGACAAAATACATGACAGGAAGATCCATTTTAAGATACGGAATTGGAGGGAACCTATAAAAATATGTGAAAATATTATGTAATAACTGAAAACAGGACAGTGGAGCTGTTTTTTCTACCTTCGGCGTGGCACTACAATAAAAAAATCCCATTACTCACAATGTAAATTGGGGCATATTCCATGTTCTGCCACATTTCAACAAGTCTAAAGCTTCCATAATAATGCATATCGTTACGAAAACATGCCTATAGAAATACAAAGTACATTTTATCGCCGAAAAAATGAAGATTTTAAAATGAAAAAATATTACTGCTCAAAATATAGATTGTTGGTACACGTTAGAACCGCCTCATCGAGGCGGTTCTAACGAGTACCCACAATCTATGTTTTGTAGCAGAAATAAGAAAAATAAGGTTTACCCCTATAAACCCAAGTTTTACTATATAAAAGTGGGGTTCAAGTGGGTCAACATTATATAGACGTGTTTTCGTGATGTAATTTGACAGGAAGACAATTTACCTTCCAGAAACAGCTATAAAATTTGGGTGCTGTGCGGCATATTTTGGCCGTTTAGGCCTTCAGTGTCAACAAACCCATACCGCAGCGAAGTAAATCTAGGTATTTCCAGTGGCCAGTCAGCACAATTTTCTGGTTCAATTTAAATCAATAGGACTCCTCAGAAAAATAATGGCTTAGCACCAAATCCAATCAGAAGCAGCAGAATATTCAATTCTGTACTGAAAGCTCTCCCCAAAGCAAGTACAGCTTTCATAAAGACCAATGATTTACTGTAGTGCAACCTGTATATCAGCACTGGATAAAATAATTCTTTTTCAAACATTGAATGAATTGATTTTTATACCTAAAGGTGTTTGCAAAAGATCCAGTTGGAATGACATATGG
The DNA here is from genome assembly GCA_963580285.1 of Lucinisca nassula. Taxonomy (NCBI): domain Eukaryota; kingdom Metazoa; phylum Mollusca; class Bivalvia; order Lucinida; family Lucinidae; genus Lucinisca; species Lucinisca nassula. The sequence goes on along the minus strand of CAUZLF010000536.1, from coordinate 649,591 downwards.
TGTAGACCCAGACAAGTCTAACATGGATCTTCACTCGTGTACGTATACTGAATAAATATATTGAAGGCATAATTGCATGTAACATACAAATGACTAGTTCGAGTCTGTACAGATGCATTAAAATAACAATGTGATATTTAAATATTTGTGATTATCAGGTTTATTGATAATTTTGTGCGTGCAAAGGTTTGTGATATACTTGCATTTCTTGCTCTTTCTCTTTTGTGTTTGAAGATGAACTAGTTCGATTTGAGCTTGACAGAAAGCGTTCCGAAAAAAGTTTTCATTCGCATAGGCGGTAATTCTTTAAGACATGAAAATAATTTCCACGTTATGGTTTAGATAGTTAGTCATAAAATGTAGGAAGGTACTATGGTTTTAAGTAACGGACAGTATATGCATTTTTTTTAAATCTTCACCGTTAAGAACCTGGAAGGAACGGAAAAAACATGACTAACGTGTTTAGTGTTTGTCCAAGATAATAACCACTCTGGTTCTACACTGTCGCAAAATAGAAAACATTAAAGAAAACAATATATAAAATAAAACATAAAAGATTCCCGTTTACAGTCGATTTAATGGTGAAGTCTTTTCTTGACTGAATCTTCTGAAAATTTTTAAATTCAGTTGGTCTGATTTGTTTATTATCTAGGGCAAATACTAAGTATATATCTTGTTTAAATATGTTAAATTATGCCATAAATCGTAGTTACTTGGAAGCAAATGCCAGGATGTCGGGAGGCTGGAGGGAGCCTTTGAAACATATTCCCAAGGAGCTGCACCATCGTTCACCACACCTAATTCGACACATGAGAGAAGGCGAAGAAAGAGGGATGCATATCTCACAATCGGCGGCAATCTGTAGGTGCAGCCCTTTTCGAGGTGAAGAGTGATGGTAGGAAAGAGCTTTTACGAGCTTTCCCTGGGGTCGGAAGAAGGAAATGAAATGCCATTTTGCGAATGCAGACAGTTTAAAAAAACACATTTACCATGCAAGCATTTCGCAGAGGTATTTCGTCTTATTCCAAACGAGAGCTTAATTCCTTGCCATCATCTTACAGGGACCGCCCTCTCCTCAGGGAAGATGAAGATTGTGTCAGCATATCACCCCTAAGGGATGGATAAGGCTCTGAAAAAGTATGTTTACTCTTAAAGAGGTCGTTTTGGACAAGGCTCTGAAAAAGTATGTTAACTCTTAAAGAGGTCGTTTTAAGTACTAATTAGAGGAGTAAAGATAGTCATTGCCCTCTTCTTTTCAGACCTTTACAGTGTTTACATCAACGCTAAGCAGTAGTTTTCATAAATTGACAAACTTATACACGTGTATAAATATTCTAGATGTTGAGACATTTTAATACGTTTTAACGACACTTGTGACTCATAGTAATTATTTCTACGACTTCAATAAACTATTGGATATTGTGAACAATTCCGTCCATCCACCTATTTGTCTCTTCGCCGTCATGTTATTTCCTCCTTAACCAGTGGGAGAAAGTCAACCAAACTTGATACATCACTTTCATTCATGGCAAGGTGTTTGAGGGCAAAAATATTTTTCCATGCGTCAGTCCATTAGTCCGTGCATCTGTCGTCCGCTCAACTAGCCATCACAATATTTCCTACTACCTGGTTAACTTCATACCACATTGCGTAAGCATTTCCCTCTTGATTTGAGTGTCCGACATTATTTTACCATCTGTCCGGTGCCAATCAATCCGGCGTCTGTCAATTTGTCGGTAACACTATATTGTCCTAAACCAAAAGGCGGAATTAACCATACTTGCTACATGACTTTCTTTAATTCAGAGCAAAACAGAAGTGAAGGCAATGGTAAGGAATCGATACAATTAACCCACAACTCCCAGCAGTGACACCAAAGGGAAAGAAACACAAACATGAAATAACTAGACCCTAATGGAAACACCAACAACGAAAGCAAAAAGGACAGTTACAGTTACTTTCCCACAAAATGGCCAACTGGCTATCCAAAAACAAAATAATATAAGCGAAACACACACTCAAAGACGAATCATATCAAATATAAACCGCGACAGAAGAACCGCCTTGAAAGAGATGACCTTTGCACAAGCCATTGGCTTTTTGTCAAATCCTGGACCATATCTGTTTGTATTTGTCTGTTTGTTATCCTTGTATGTTAAGCAATCAAAATAAAGTTTAAACCAACCGCCATGAAACGGTCAGTGCAACGAATTCAACTGGCGGGGGGGGGGGGCGCTTAAATAGATTTTACGCAGCTGCAATCCTCGCCCTAACTTCCGTCTCGATTAAGACAAATGATTTGTTCAGTCCGCATGAAGGCTCCTAACTCATCAGTGCAACATTTCCGATAACACAAAAATCAAACAACCGCAGAGATGGAACAACGGTGAAGACTCGACAGCAAGAAACCACTGAAATGCTGCAGAAAAACAAAAAAACAAAACAAAACAAAAAAACAACAACAAAAAAAAAACAACAAAAAACAATTAGACCACGATAGGCCCGACCAGAGGCAGAGCATCAGGCACCAACAAACATAATATAAAATTAATTTCTCTCTAATTCTCAGTAAGCCTTTACGCTGGGACCGTCGTAGAATCTGAGACTTGACCAACCGGCGTGCAATTAAAGAGGGAAGCAAAGTTGTCAACCGTGATTGGGTTAACTACCATGCACGCAGTCTGTCTTATAACATTTATGTTTTATCCAATCTTTTTATATCGAAGAATGAATTTACTAAGTCACCATAAAAGTCGGGTTCCGATAGACTTTCACACAGAAGAGATTTAAGTCCAACATTGTATTTTGAAATTAAATCGGATTGACGTCTATAATTTTTTTGAAAAGGCTTTGTGTAGTTTATGATACTGATAACCCTGATTGAGAAGTTTAGCAGTTAACGATTTATTACGAGTGCTGATGTCAGTTACATGACTAGACACTCTGGCAAATCGAATTAACTGCGAAATATAAACGCCACAGGATCCCGCACGAGGAACATCAGCATCAAAACAAGGAAAATTTACAATCTCAAAATCAAAATCATCGCGTTTATCATAAATTTTGCAGGGAACAAAATAGAAGTGACGGCAATGAACAGGAATCGATACAGTTAACCCAGTTTCCATCAGAGACACCAAAGAAGAGAAACACAAATATGAAACAAATAAACCCTAATGGAAATACCAATAGCAGAACGCCAAAAGGACACCTATTTTCCCACGCGACAGAAGAGTCGCCTTGGAACGGTCAGAGAAACAAATTCCAATGGGGGGGGGGGGGGGGGGCTTAAATCGATTTTACGTAATATTAAAACGCCATAGGAAGCCGCACGAGGAAATCAGCATCAGAAAGAGGAAAATTTACAATCTCAAAAACAAAATAATCGCGTTTATCATAAATTTTGCAGGAAACAAAATAGAAGTGAAAGCAATGAACAGGAATCGATACAGTTAACCCACAGCTCCCATCAGAGACACCAAGTGAAAAGAAACACAAATATGAAACAAGTAGACCCTAATGGAAACATCAATAGCAGAAAGCCAAAGGGACACTTATTTTCCCACAAAATGGCCAATCGGTTATCCAAAACAAAATAATATAAGCGATACACACAATCAAAGACAAGCCATAACAGAAGTAAACCGCGACAGAAGAACCGCCTTGGAACGGTCAAAGAAACGAATTCCACTGGGAGCTTAAATCGATTTTACGTGGCCACAACCCTCTCCTTTACATCCGTCCAAACCTCATCTACAGTTCCCAAACAATACAAACCCATCTACAATAAAAAGATATAAATCCAAAAACGGGGCCTCGGTATCCGAAGAATTTGCTTTATTTAAATGAAGTTCTGGGGGGAGGTGTTTATTTGACTGATCAAACCATCGAAATAGGTATTGTCAATATTTATTTAATCCTCCAAATATCTAGAAGTCGAGCTAAACGCTTCAATGATTTCAGATTGGTTTTCAACGGAAAGGGACACCATGAAGTCTCTTTCATCACAAAAATAAGGACAAATCAGCCACAAGGGGTGAGCAATTCGTACCCATCGGAATACCCACACTTTGTCCGAGCACCTTAGTACCAAATCTTATGTAAATATTGTCAAATAGAAAGGTGAGAGCTTCACACAGTTTCTGACATGACCATAAAGTATAATTTTTATTCTCTTCAGAAGAGAAATAAAGCATTTCTTACATTACATGCAAGATGGAGGGAGTCTTTCCTATGGAAGGTCCATTCAATTAAATCATTAAGTTTTTCTTTGATAAGATTATGAGGAAGTGTAGTGTAAAGGGTGGAAAATCATAAGTAGACAGACTTGAAGCACGAAAACGTATGGATTTCAGTTTATTTAAAACTTCATTGGACTTTTTATAGACCAAAATAGATTTCTTCCTGATCTTTCAAAGACTTTGTCGCAATATTGAATCACATGTTTTTTTTATGGCAGCAAAACATGACGTTAATAAATTGGAAAGTTCAGTGGTGGTTAAAGAGCTTGCATTTGCAATAAACCGTGCTTGTATGATCATTAATGAAGTTTAGGTACCAATATAAAGTAGGAAGCTTGTCTTGGCCTTCTGTAACACATACCAAAATAGAAGTGAAGGCGATACAATTAACCCACAGCTCCCATCAGAGACACCAAAGGGAAAGAAACACAAACATGACACAACTAGACCCTAATGGAATCATCAATTATTTATTCGGAAAGCCAAAAGGACAGTTACTTCCCCACAAAATGGCCAATTGGTTATCCAAAACAAAATAACACAAGCGACACATACACTCAGAGACAAGCCATAACCAAAATAATAAACCGCGAATGAAGAACCGCCTTGGAACGGTCAGTGAAACGAATTCCACTGAAGTGCGGGGGGGGGGGGGGGTCTTAAATCGATGTAACGAATTCCACTGAAGTGCGGGGGGGGGGTCTTAAATCGATGTAACGTAGCCACTTTCCTCGCCCTTACGTCCGTCGCGATTTAGACAAATAATTTGTTCAGTCCGCATGAAGGCCTCCTAACTCATCAGTGCAACATCTCCGCGAACACAAAAATCAAACAAACACAGAGTTGAAACAACGGTGAGGACTCGACAGTAAGTAACCACTAATATGCTTGAGCAAAAGAACACCAACAGTTAGAATCCGATGCAGTCTGTCTGTCCGTTTGTTAGCCAATTGTTAGCAAAGTTATCAATATGCATGGAAAATTTCCGAAATAGAAATGAATGCAATGATCAGGAATCGATACAATTAACCCACAACTTCCATCAATGACACCAGAGGGAAAGAAACACAAACACGAAACAACCAGACCCAACAGAAACATAAAAAGCGGAAAGCCAAATGGACAGTTACTTTACAGCAAAATGGCCCATTGGCTATCAAAAACAAAATAATATACGCGACAAACACACTCAAAGACAAACCATGAAAAATAAACCGCGACGGATGAACCGCCTTGGAACGATCAGTGGAACGAATTCCACTGCGGGGCTTAAATCGATTTTACGCAGATGCAATCCTGGCCCTTATTTCCGTCTCGATTAAGACCGCATGAAGGCCCCCAACCCACCGGCGCAATTGTTGGGCTTCCTAAATCTATTCAGTCAGACCAAGGCTCAAATTTTATGTCTGGAATATTTCAACAAGTAATGCATGAACTTGGCATTGTACAGTATAAGTCATCGGCTTATCATCCTGAAAGTCATTAAAGAATTTGCTTTATTTAACTGAAGTTCTGGTGGTGGTGGGGGGGGGGGGTAAACTTGACTGATCAAACCATCGAAATAGGTATTGTCAATATTTAATTAATCATCCAGATATCAAGGCTTCTGAAGGCGTGTTTCATCACTAGCCCATGATCAAAGAATAATTTGCATCATATGTAATAGATATAGAACATTGTTACGAAACATTTGCAGTATATCGCAAATATTGTGTGACAGTGTTCTATATTTGTTTTGTATCGTGACCATCCAATCATAAACTGTTTTAATTGAGCATTCGGTGTTCACCCAATCATGATTCTCTATTTGAATTCAAAGCAACAGTTAGCTGGCTGCTAATGAAGAGTGGCATTCATGTGACAATGGTAAACCAAAAGAGTTATATGCTTCACCTTTAGGTGACACATATTACAATTTTAATCTCTCATCACTGAATCCCATTCAGCATCTTTCGAAGTACACTTTGACTTTGGAGAAATGTAAACCTATACAGCAATGCTGCATATAAAAATCAGACAAACTGACAAGACTGGGGATAAGCCTGCGCAGATGCAGTCCGTACTCTCTGAAATCACAAGCAAATCTGTCTGGATTTACATTTAAGTTTTCATCATTAAACATTTTTATTCCGAAAAGGAAACAAACACTATTTGCTTATACTTATAAATAAAACACTTACCTGTGCCAAAGGAACAAAATCAATACTTAGATGAGGAAGAGTTGCATGTTTTATTTTCGATCTCTCTGTTAATGCATACGCATGATACTTAGTGCGCAATCATCAAAACCAGGTAGTGTCATTCTAAGGAATACCCACATTTTTACTTTAAATATTGAAAATATGCTATCCTCCATTACGCCTGTTTGTCATATGCTCACAGCTTTTTTATAGCTCACTAGAGCCGAAGGCTCCGGGGGAACGTATAGTATAGGCAGTGGTCCGTCGTCGTCGTCAACATGTTTAAACCACTCTCCTATTGTTCGCATGATTTTTATCGAAATTTTGAAGCACCTCGCGAAAACACAATTATACAACTTTAATACCAACTTTTATAAAGAAAACTGGGGTTTACAGGGGTATACATTTTTTCTTATTTACACTATTTGCAAAATCTTCAGCCATTTTCCAAATCAATTTTGAAGAAAACACAGCCTGACACCCCTAATTTTTTAAATGCACTCCTGCTATATGTAAGATGGAAGATTCCATTTGGTACAAAAAGGGTTAAGCCATCCCCATTTTGACTCATGGCCTGGTGCTATAATTGACCCTCAGTAGATTGAAACACCCCTATCTCGAACAATATCTCATGGTCCCGGAGATGTTCTGGTACTGGGGTCATGCACAAAGGGCCGGCTTCATGCTTTTTTTTTCTAAAATTTTCCGGGCTGTAGTAAAATCTT